>JAJMHC010000206.1:0-44527 GCA_030582855.1 Hemisphaericaspora lyxosophila
TAACCATGGGTACCAAGAGTTTCTTTAATGAACCCAGTTCTACCAGATTTGGTAAATAATGAAATGGCTTTGAAATAAAGGATATCTTCTGGATTAAAGAACATATAACGGATAGTAACCACTTTCTTATGGATCTTGACGGCATGTCCGGTCAATACTGCTCTTTGGGCGACAATTCTGGTGTGGTCACAGTTTAAGAACGTACCTTGTCCAATCAATTCCAATGATCCTTCCTCTGAACCCGGTTTGAAATATATCACGGGGGCATTGTTGAATAAAACTGGGGCAATGGCGGTGGCAACCACCGTACTTCCCAAATGGGCAAAGTTTTCCGATTTATGAACATTGTTGGCATTATTGGATGCTTGATTGAATAATGGCAGGATGACTTGTCTTCTGGGTCCATATTGGACAATGATTGAGTCCTTGGCTGGGATTGGTTTTTCATAATCTTCCCAACTTTCAAAGGAGAAATTACACACGGCTAATTTATGTTCATGCTGTAATAATTCATAGATTGTGAAGGGGGTAGTTGAGGTGTTTATTCTCTCGAGAATTAATGCTGGTGCTCTGATATATATTCTGGCTCTATTACCGGCATTCACTTGGGTTTCCTTGATATATTCCTTATTGATCTTGTTCTTGGTGGCTTTATAGTTGGACACTCTCAATAATCTGTTCCAAATGCTGGGAGCTTCAACATCATATTCATCACAATCCCAATCACAATTACCAAGTGATTTAACCCCTCTAAATGCCGCCAATCTTTGTTTAGCAGATTCATGGGGATGCAATTCAATTTCATCGGGGAATTCCAAATCTTCTCTTTCCAATTCTCTGAATTGTTTCAATTGACGTTCTTCTTCTTCTTGTGGTAAATCAACGTGCATTTCCGTTTCGGCGTATTCAGTTGGGGCATATTCAGTTTCACCACCATCATGTTCCATTTTGTCGTCGTCGTCGTCGTCATTGCCAAGTATTTGTTGGTCTTGTTCATCTTCAGAGTCTTCTAAATCGGAGGCATCTTCCAATACATCATCCACCAACCATCTACTTTGATATTCGGAAGTACCTTTTGGTAATTTTGGATTTCTATCAAGGGGACGTTTGACACCATCATCATCAAAATAAATCCTTCCATCTGTTCTAACCCCAAGATCATTCTGTGGTTCACCTCCTTCCCAATCGAAATCATCTTCATCCATTTTAACTTCTTCGGGGTTTAATTCATCCAAGGTTTCTTGGTGTTCATTAGGGGTATACCTCTCGATAATATCATCATCATTGAGCATTTCTATATCTTGTTGTTGCTGTTGTTGCTGTTGCTGTTGTTGTCCACGATTTGATCTAGGTTTGGTTACTTTTTCTAATCTTTCAATTTGGAAATCTCCATATCCTGGAATATGAACTAATCTATTGGCATTAAATCCAACCCCTCTTACGGTTCCTTCTACTACTAAATGACCCTCGGTTTGATTTTCACTCGACCAGGAGACTTTATCCGCTACTATCCAACCACGGGAATCTCTCCAGGTGATAGATTTAGGGAATTTTTGACATATGGTACGTAAACAGTTTGAATTATCTGCATCAATTTCAAGGGAGAATAATTTCTCTTCTGCAGAACTGAAGAAATGGTTGAAATATGATTGTAATGATTGTTTGATATCCAATTGTAAATTACGTTTTGGATAAGTGGAAACGATGTTTGGTAATACTCCAATGACAGTAGCGATACCTTGAGCAATTAAACTTCTGATTATTTGTTCTCCATATTCTTTTTCCACTTCTTGTTGGGCTGAGATTCCAAAAATTACAAAGTCGGATACTTTTGCAGCATCCAATATCGAAAGGAAATTATCTTGATTTGGAAGAATGACTTTCAAATTTGTTTTAAAACGAGATACAGATACGTTGGTGACGGAAGGATATTGGAATTCAACCTTTTCTGCTTCTGTTTCTGCTGCTTGATTAAACAATTGATTGGCAATATCAACGGGTGATAAATCATTAGTTAAGGCAATGATTGTAATAATCTTTTCTGCTCCTTGATTACCTTCAAATAATTTTCTAGTCAATTTGGATTCAAGGATCTTTTGATCTTTTAATTGTTTGGCAAGATTCTTTCTTTCAACTTTACTAAGGGTTTTAATCTGTTTATTTGTTGATGAAGATGATTTTTCAACTTTACCTTTATGTTGATTCTTTAATTGTCCCTTGGAAGAATGTTTGGACTTGAAAGGTTTATGGTCATGTTTCAAAGTGTTCCTATGTGAATTTCCACCTTTTGCCATATTTGAAATTTTTTAAAAAAAAGAAAACTGTTGGGTTTAGTTATCAGGCTAGTAATGATAGATAGAGATCACTAGTTTTAACTATACGTTATTGAAATATGCGATGCCCTTCGCTAATAGTTTTTTTTTCTTCCCTTTGTTTGTGATGAATTAAAAAACAACATCCACCCTCTCATCACGTGCAATCAGTTAGGGCTTAACCATAGTAGTCACCTGACTAGATTTTGTCGGCTGAATATATTGGTGATGGCACACTATGGATATAGTTATATGCAGTCCATATCACTCATATTTTCACTTTCTCTCGCTCTCTCTCACTCTCTCCCATACACGCACTCACCCAAGTCTCGCACTCACACAACACGCATTGTGCCGAAGCTTCACCAGTTTGGGTTTAGAAAAAAAAAATTTGGTGAGATTTTCAAAGAAGCTTTCAATTAACAATCTATATTCAACGTCAATAAATGTATGTACCACATAGAGGGATCAGAAGAAGCATACGCGAGGAGGAGAAGGAGGATGAACATGAGGATATAAATGTAGTGCAAGACAACAACAGCACAGAAACAACACAGAAACAGCAGACTCATGAACTTACAAACTGAACCATCATCAAGACTTTGAAAATTTCCTGTGAAAATTATTATCACCAACCACCAGACAGTTCAACACCACCACAAATATGTTTATGAACGTCTTGACAGTAGAATGAGTATTGAGTAATTTGAAATATCGACAAAGATATAAGGGGGGTCAGCAAGTACCCTACAAATGAGTACTAGATCAACAATGAAAATTTTCAAAAATTTTCATCAATAGACTTATTCATCAATGGGAGTAATCATTCCAGCTATGTTGTTGTTTTTCGTTCAAACCACCATCACCATCACCACCACCATCAAGTCCCGTCTCACTCATTTTCGAACCCTCGTATGCATGGTAATATTGGAAAAAACTTTATACTAACATTCTTAATAGCAATATGGCTCACGAAAACGTTTGGTTCTCCCATCCAAGAAAATACGGTAAAGGTTCAAGACAATGTCGTCATTGTTCTTCCCACTCTGGTTTAATCAGAAAGTACGCTATTGACTTGTGTCGTCAATGTTTCAGAGAAAAGGCCAACGATATTGGTTTCCACAAATACCGTTAAGTTATTTTAATATATCCCTTTTGATGAAAGTAAATGATTAGGAAAGGTGTTAATAATGGCTATTGTACAATCATGCGATTCTTTGATTTTTCAAGTTGAAGTTGAAGAATATTTTTAATTTGACATCTATATGTCATATTTATATATAAAATAGTATAATATACAAATTTTGTTTGTTATAATGATAGTAGGCAGGATGATATATGTGATGTGCCACGAGAAGGCTATAGTGTGTCTGAACATGGACAAATATATCCCTATGTAAACTGTAGGTCACTAAAGTTTTTTTTTTCCAATTTCTATGCTTTTGCTAGTAAGAGACTCATCAAGTTTTCTTATGAGGTTTTTTTTAGTATAGAACAACACCAATAGGTTGGGCTTAGTTTATGTTGAGAAATCTTCATTTCCACTTTATAGAAATGGAACACCAATCTACAAGCTTATAACTACAAAGGACAGGAGGTAGAAGGGGGTAGAAGGGGGTAGAAGTGGAGGTTAAGATATATCCCAAAAATTTCGACATTCAAAATCCATCGCCTCACTAAAGAGACACAAACGAATTCAAACTTCCTATAGGGATCTTTCTTCTCGGGAAAGGTATATAAAATAGATTATATGGCAACGAGTATAACTTGACAATTTACATTATCTCGCCGTGGCAAATATTCCCTTACATAAAAATATTATGCTTTTTGATTAAGGAAGGAAAAGAAGAAACAGAAAAAGAGTTGAAGGAAAAAGAATCATTGGAATATTGATGGTTTTATAGTGAGAGTGAGTGAGTGAGTGAGTGAGTGGTGCAATAACAGGAAGAAGAACACGAAGAATTTTTCTACTGGTTAGCCCAGTTACCCGGAGAGATCAAAATATATCAAACCTAACTAGAATACTAGATAAATTATAATAATTCGGTAAATACATTCCATTTCCTCAACCTGCATTCATCAGGTCTATAATGCTGAAGCTTTGTGTCCGTACCGCCCTTCAACTCTTTTTTCTTTTTTGGCTAGTTGAAATTCAACTGGAAGGAAAAGTGGTTTTATATTACTCCTGTGTCGACTATTGCAACCAGTTTACTGGCTGCAACAAGGGGGGGGGAAACCATACAAATGAACTTTAGATTCAAAAAAGAAAACAAACCATCTTGATAACAGGACCCCCCCCCCTTCTGAAAGGTTTACCTAGTCATTATTGTCTAGATTAGCTTTAGTGGGGTTTTATGATATTTAAAGGCGTTGAAGAGAATATGTTTTTTTGTTTTCATGGTGTTTAAACCTATGCCATAAGTATCTTCCAAATATACTGAATCAAATTACAAATTCATTATAACCATGCACATAATGTATCCTCCCCACCCCAAGTCCATTATATATCATCTGTAACTGCTATAGGCCGTGCTATGCGTGCTAACTATGATTGGTCGTGGCAACTATTGTCTAACGGCCGTAATTTCTAACGGCCGTATTCGCTCTCGGCCGTAGCATGTCAAAGTATTATCTTCCCTTGTTGAACAATCACACAAGGGTGAATTGGCCACTCGCAATTATGGAATTGTGTTTGAGGATAGGTGGAATGGCGGGTTTTTGGAGACAAACGCCCCCCCCCCCTCTCCCGCTCCCACCACAGTAACCTATCAAAACATCCACAAAAGTGGAAGCTCTGGTAAACAATTGCCTTGCCACCACCACCACCACCACCACTGTGGAGCCACCTTCTATGTTTGAAGTAAAAAGGTTGACCTATAAATATGCCTTGAAATCCCCTCTATCTCTCCCAGACAATTGGTTTCATCAGGATTAATTCAACTCCTGATTAATACATTAACAAACAAACAAACTTATCATGACAAAAGTTTCCATTGCAATTATTGGTCTTTCTGGCGCCCTAGGTGGACCTACTCTTGAAGCTATCAAATCAGGCAGGTTCGACGATAAGATTCAATTCCCAATTAAGGCACTTACTAGAAAACATAAAGAGTCCACTGATAAAATCCAGTATATCACCACCGAACTCAATTCAACTACAGTTGACTCCATTGCTAAGGAATTAGCCGGCGTAGATGTGGTGGTTGAATTGCTTGCCCCAAATCCTCAATTATTCACTGCGATTGAAAAGATTCTTGAACAAGTCAAGCCAAAATTATTTATCCCTTCTCAATTCGGGCTGGATCTTGACCAGATTCAAGAGTTAATTCCAGGCGCTTTAGCTTCCAAGTCCGATCACATTGACAATGTCAGAGCTATTGGTGGTATTAAAGTTGTTGATATTATCACTAGTTATTTTGTGGGTGGACCCTGGTTAAACGAAATAGTTGGCCACACAGGTATTGATACCAACACCAATACTGTTACCCAAATTGGTGACTTGGATACTAAATTTCCTTATACCACTCTCACCGACATTGGAAATGTGGTAGTTGCGGTGTCTACCACTCCAGTTGATCAGCTTCCTGACACCATCAGAGTCAAGTCAGGTGATGTTTCATTCAGACAAGTCATTGCCAAGTATGAACAGAATCATGATGTTAAATTGGACATCACCTCCCAGGTTACCAAAGAACAGGTATTGGAAGAAGTGAAGGAAAAATCTGCCCCTGGGTTTCAGTTTGCTCATTTGTTCTTTTATTTTCATGCATTTGCCGCCGTGGGTGAAATCGGCTACGATTCGGCCGATAATCAATTGGTTAATCCAAACCAATCACTCTGGAAATGGGGCACATTCTAGATTGGTTGGTACAAACAATACTTAGTTATATAAATGTATATTTTTTTGGGAATTGAAAGTTTTCCCTCAAACGGAAATATCACCATGAGCATTTGTGGCTTTTGTAATCAGTTCCTTTCCCATTATCAAGCGCAGGCTGCTTTCTTATAACGAGAGGTTTTTTTGGTTGGCGGTTCAACTTCGCTTACTGGCTTTCGAAATATCTTTTCGGATCTATCCCAATGAGGAAAGTCCGAATAGGTAATATTTCCTATTTTGTTTTTGGTGGATAAGAAACTACCAATATGGCTGTTAGCACTAGGGAGTTAGCACCAGGGAGATAATTGGGGAGTTCCATAACTTCAATGTAAGTAATAGATACCATCAACAATCCAACAGAATACAATCACCAAACCAAGCACCACTTATTCAAAAAAACAAAAACCGTTATGACTGTTTCAGCTACTATTCCAGTTTCTTCCATTAGGACAAACCAAATTATTCCAACCTATTAAGCTTGGTCGTAATGAATTACCCCACCGTGTCTTCTTTCCTCCAAGTACCCGTACTCGTGCCAAAAACAATATCCCTACTGATTTACAATTGCAACATTATAAAGCCAGATCTCAGTTCCCAGGTACGTTAGTCATCACCGAAGCTACCTTCACTTCTGAAAAGGGAGGGATATATCCTATTATTCCTGGTATTTTCAATGATAAACAAGTAGAAGCTTGGAAGAAGATTAATGATGAGATTCATAGACAGGGATCATTTAGTGCTATTCAATTGTGGTATTTAGGAAGAGTTGCAAATCCGAAGACATTGAAGGATATTGGATTGCCTATATTGCTCCGCTGGCTGTTTATTTCGATGAGGGGTCAGAAAAAGCAGCCAAGGAATCTGGCAATGAATTGAGAGAGTTGACCATTGAAGAAATTGAAGATATTGTCAAGGTTCAATATCCTCATGCTGCTAGAAATGCTTGGCTGCCGGGTTCGATTATGTTGAACTACATGGTGCTCATGGATATTTACTTGACCAATTCTTGAATGTGGCTTCGAATAAAAGAACAGACAAGTATGGAGGAAGTATTGAAAACCGGGCCAGGTTAATTTTGGAAGTTATTGATAGTTTGGTTCCCATTGTTGGTGCTGATCGATTAGCGATTAGATTATCTCCTTGGTCAACATATAAAGGCATGGAAAAGGAAGGTGAAGAAATTTATAAATACCTCTTGAAACAATTAGAACATAGAGCCAATGAAGGGAATCAATTGGCTTATGTTTCCGTTGTTGCACCGAGGGTAGATGGTGGTACTGATGTTGAAGCTGAGGATCAAGTGGATAATTATACTTACGATGCACCCGAGTTCAACACCCTTTTAAGTGATTTACAAGATGATCGTACCCTTATTGGATTCTCTCGGTTCTTTATGTCCAACCCAGATTTAGTCAAGAGATTAAGAGATGGAGTTGAATTTGATGACTCCTTATGATAGAAGGTACTGGCTAGATCATCAGTAGGGGGGGGGGGCCGCACCTGAGAGCGAGACTAAAGTTTGTACACATACAGGTTGGAATCAAAGATGGGTCATGGGACCTAGGTTGTAGTATTTTTGCCATATATATACTGATAGGAATACCAAACACAGTTTGAGTATTCCTCCTTTCAAGAGGTATAATTGCGCCAAGGTTGAGGTAGCCGCATCAAACATCCTAGATTAGACAAAAGTGGTGGGGAGGGGATAAAGTAATGAAAATAATATGTACAATATATAAAGCATACAGGATTGAAAAGGAATGACTATGTATGTATGTATCTATCTATCTATCTATCTAGTCAAACCTACCTCGCTAATCAAACGATATTTTGATCAATATCAATTCTTAAAATCAACAACGATCTCAACAATCCAATCATACTTATAAAACTGGCCACTCCCACCGGCACCACGGCGAACACCACAATATTATAAAAATCAAACACCCTGGTGCGTCGTTTATTACTGCCTCCGAGATCGACATTTGAAGTGACAAAATTTTGAATGATGTAGGCAATGGTGAGGATACAACTTATCAATATCCAAATGTGTAGTCCGTATTTGTAACCCTCGGCGGAAAAGGTAGACACGAGATATAGTTCCACCGTGATGCACATGGTAGAGAGGGAGAGTACTCTTACGATGGTGGCCAAGGTAGAATAGGTCACCATCCAACGGATAATCAACCCGTCAAGCACCGAGTATGAAAGATAGGCGGAGACAATGCACCATACTCCGGCAAGAAAATGTTCTAGTCCTCTGGCGGAGGTGATTACTTGGGTTGAATCTTGGAATATCCGTGACCAGGATTGGAAGAGACCAAGGAGGGCGGGGATTAGGGAGACGTCACGACAGAAGGCTAGGGCAAAGTGTTGTCTTGAATTGAGGAATTTTAACCCGAGCTGTTTTATTGTCTTTTTTTGTCTATTTGTAGGTGGAGGTGGAGGTGCGGGAGGTGCGGGTAGAGATGCAAATGCAAGTACAGGGTCCTCATCTTGTGGTGGAGGTGCACGGGGTAATGGTAATGTGGGAGTGTTTATTGATGATGTGGATGAGTTTGAATGGGATAGGTTTAGAGGGATGGGTAGTGATGGAATTGGAGTATATACTATTCGCGAAGATGATGATACCCTACGTGGATGTAATTGACTAGGTGTCTCATCCACGAAAAGTTCATACAACAGCAGACTCAGGTTTCGGCCGTGATGTAATCGTTGTGAGGTTTCATATGAGGGTACCACTTCTCGAGGATCAAATGCTGTTCCCAGGCGTATGCCGGTAGTGGATGATGAATGACTGCGGTGGTGGTGGTTCGGGTGGTGGTGGTACGAGTGGGAGTGGTTGGAGTTGGAGTTGGAGTTGGGGTTGAGGTTGGGTCGGTCTATGCTTGTTGATCGGGAAGGTTCTGAATAATCGTCATCGATTTGGTGTGATTCTAAAGTACTGGTGAATCGCTGCCTTAGAGATTCAAATATTGCCATTATTTCAAGGGGCAGGGGGAGAACAAAATGTGGGCCAGCAGTAATAAACCAAAATAGACTTCCCGGGTGTGTGTGTGTGTGTGGGTGTATATTAACTGAATGTGTAAGTGTAAGTGTAAGTGTGTGTGTGTATTAACTGAGTGGGTAATATGTGTGTGTGTCTCGCATTGTTTTAGATGATTATTTTTTTTTTCGTCATTGAAGAACTCAAGAAAATTTCACAACTAATTGAAACCAACCACCACGAGAGGAGGATTAAGGGAACTTTCTTGTGAAGGTGCCTTAAGGTAGGAGGGGGGAGGGAGGGAGATAGAAGGAGAGAGAAAGATAATAAGGTATAAATTATTATGAACCTATATAGAAAGTTCTTTCTTTATATACACTTGAAAAAGAACATCATTTATACAGCTGCTTTAATTAAGTTTAGTATATATATATGTATGTATGTATATACGTGCATTCATAGCAAGTAGAGAGGAGGGTGAGGTTAGGTTAGGGGGGAAGGTGAAGATAAATCTAGATAGCTTCCAATTGTTGACTGATTTCGTCTAATTCAGCCTTAGCAGTGTTGTATTGTTCAGTTAAATCTTCATACTTCTTTTCCCATTCTTCCTTTTCTTGTTCTAAGGAAGCAACTTTTCTTTCAAATTGTTCAGCTTTGATGTCAGTTTCTCTCAATTTTTCAGTAGTTTCTTTCAAGTTCTTATCAGCTTCTTCCAATTCTTCTTCCAATACTTGATTCTTCTTGGTGTAGTTATCATTTGAAGTTTTTAAGGAATGAGATTCATCAGCAGTTTGTTTGATGGAATCTAAATCAGTTTCTAATTTTTCAACTTGATCTTCCAATACTTGATTCTTTCTGGTTAATGCTTGGATTTGGTTATCTTTTTCCAAGTTTTCTTGTTCTAATTCTTTGATTCTTTCAGATAAATCATCTGATTTTTCTTGCCACTTTTCAGCATCTAACTTTAAGTTATTAATTTTCTAAACAGAAGGGGGAATGGGAGTTAGTATTTAAAGTCTTGTTGGGAAATTGTCTAATGAAGATTGACTGTGGGGGGGGGTGTGTATGTGTAACTAATATCAATGTTTATATTGATGGGGGTATATTCGCGTGTCCTTTTTGGGAACTAACGACTGGGCTATGAGAGGGGGTTGGGGGGTGTAGGTAATTCACAGTCAATCAAGACATATTAAATCAATTGATTAGGTGGTAGTGAGGGGTGTGTGTTGTAATACATACTTCCTTGAGCTTATCCATTGTGTGTGTGTATATATCTAGTCTATTAGTGTAGTAGTAATAGAAGGAGTAATAGTAGTTACAGTAAATGTAAATTTTGTTGAGATCAAAAAGACGATGTTTTTTTTTTTGTTGTTGGAAAATCGTCAATTGGTTATATGCAGGAGGTTATTTTTGCCCTCCCTTCCCCCTATCAATGGAGGGTGGTGGTGTATTTATAGCTATTGTGTAGTATTTTAATTAAGTAATTGACGAGAGTATTATTATTATTGTTGTTGTTATTATTGTTGTCAATTAATGTAAGGGAGTGTGATTGTTATTGAGAGACAATATGAGACAGTAGATGTTATTTTCATGGTTATTTCCTGGTTGTTTCTTGATAGCACTATTTGACAACTACCTGGAGAAATAGCCGAGGAGAGGTATATATCACCTGAAGCGATATGTAATATAAATGACACAAGATCACGTTGTTACAAGAAAGTTGTCTAGTTTAGTGGAAGTCTGTCTATCTGACTACTTTTTCAACTCCCGTGTATTTACATAACTCTGTTTTGTTGAAGACTATATGTCTTTTTGTAAAAAATAGCCATTTGGTGACATTTCAGGTGCTTGTTTTTTAAGAGGAGTATAGATCAATACTTTTTTAATCAATAATTCACCCCAAAAATGGATGAAAAATATTGAGAACATATAAAATGAGTATTTGACTTATCCATAGCTTGTTTATAGTGATTATAGTGATTATAGTGATTATGGATATATCCCAACATAAAAGGGACCAGAGGACCTACAATGATAAACAAAACTATCCTTGTCCCAACACAACCGCTACATCAACCATCGGTGCACATCCTTCCTAAATAGGAAGTCTACGATAAGCGAGATCAACCAACAAAAACAATTTCAAACTTAACCAGCCATTTTACTCTTCTACTTCTACTACTTCTACTTCTACTATTAGTCAACAGATAGTAAGTAGTCCAACAGACAGTAAGTAGTCCAACAGACAATGACTAATGTGATACCCATTACGTCACCAACATCTCCCTTCAATCCATTTGCATTAATCTATGATTCTTCTTCAGTGAATAACTTACCTGCCCCATCAACAAAACCCCAGTTTCATGATACTGAATCGTATCGACAAATCCTGAATAACTTCACTCAAAATAAGCAAGGACAACAACAAACTGACAGGGACTATCATCATGCTGCTGCTACTACTGCTACTACTACTACTACCACCACCCCCAATCAATTGAAGAAAGGTGCTGCTCCTATTATTACTATCATTGAAGAACCACCAACCAAGAGAAGTGGATCGATTGTTTCTAGATCAGCCACGTTGAGAAATCGCAATAAGATAAAGAATAGAAATAAAACAGTGAGGAAAGTTGATCTACCCCTACATGATGATGACGTAGTAAAGGAAGCAGACGAGAAACCCAACTATATCTTCCCCGTTAAGAGAAGAACTTCATTGAAATATAAACCGATTAATCAATCAAAACCCAATTTCTCCACCAAACAACAATTGGGTGAATTTTTGAAAAAATGTAACTATGAATCTATTTTGAAATTGGTTATTCCTTCTTCTATGAAAGTATTTAACCATTCTAAATTATTGAAAATATATCCTGAATTATCATACCAACAAAAACCATTCCAGGTTGATTCATGGGGTAATATCAGTGCTAAGCATAAGCATACTAGTAGTATGCCACCCAGACAGGAACCACTGAAACTACATGAGATGAAAACTTTGATGGATATGGTATATCAGAAATATAGACAACTGGTATTTGATCTAGGTACAGATAATGTCCAATCAATTAAATTTCAATACATTTATCCCCATGAATTGAGTTTATTAACCAAGAAAGAAATTGAAATTATCAATCTACAAATGTTATTTGAGATCTTGTTAAGAAGGACAATTCAAGCCAAGATGGAATTTAGAATTGGAAAACAACACCAGGGGGATACTTTATCACCATCATGTGATAATTCATATCATGATAGTTTCCAAAGGTCATCCAGTAATCAGTCTTCCCATGGCGGTGACGATGATGACGATGATGATGACGACCCCCATCGTTCTTCATCATCGAACAATACCAACTATTCATCCCATCACAGACCTGCACCTCCACCATCAAAGAAATATGACAATCCACGAATAAAAATCCCCACATCAACACCCAATCCAACAACTCACACCTACCACCACCACCACCAACAATCTCATAAATATCAAAAGAACAACTCTCGAATAAAAATCCCCATAGACTACACCAACACCCAGGATCATGCTCACCACTACCCTCACCACCACCCTCACCACCCTCACCCCCATCAAACACAATATGAAACTACCCTCTTACAATCCCAAGTGTATGAATTGACCCCCAGACGGAGATCTCAAGATACGTTTTCTTCCACTTCTTCCTTTCGACGCCAATGGGATTTGTATGCTGATAATAAGAGAAGGTCGGGGATTACTAATACTGCTACTTCTTTATATCCCAGTACTGCCGGAGAGAGTGATTTGTCGGTAGGTTATGACAAGACACACCCGCATCACGAGGAGGTACTGGAGAAACATCCTGGGGGCAATATACATTTGACTTATTCCCCAGTTATTTATTCCTGATTTATGCCCACCAAAAAAAAAAACAGACTCAGTTAGATATAATATATATATATATATTGATATAAATAAACAAGGAAGGTATTAATACAATTAGAATAAAACATTTTTACGACAATCTATCTAGAATAACAAGAAGAGAAAAGAGAGAGAAGTATATATAATATATATATATATATAGAACAGTAAAGGAATAACACCACGGGAACAACTACAACACCACCCACCACCCGCCCATCACGAGTTATACACCATAGGAAGCATAAATTCTCTTATTCTCTTGGCCATTTCTTCATCGGGTATATCTTCATTCAACACATTTCCCGAGTTGTTTCTGGTGGGATAATAAGAATGGTCCAATACATTCAACATAAACAACGGGATCTTATTATCTCGAACCCCCTCACAGATGGACAACACTTCATCTACCCCAATCAAGCCACTATCATGTAAATTTATCAATTTGTTAAACCATTTCCGGTCCTTGATATAGTATGGAGTGGTGTTGGTTCCATTTGTCACCGAGGGAGAGTTGATGGCGGCGATGGCGGCACTGGCTAGGGCATTCTCAAAGTCGATGGTGGTGGAGGTGGAGGTGGAGCCTGTGGTGGTGTGGTTGTTGTTGTCTTGGATTCTGGATCTTTTTAATGCTGGATCGACCGATTCGTCAAGTGAGTGGTGTTGGAGTTGTTGTTGTTGGAGGTGGTGTTGTTGGTGTTGACGAGTGAGGTGTTGTTGTTGTTGTTGTTGGAGGTGGTGGTGGTGGTGTAAGGTGACATCGTCAGGTCCATCTTGAAGAAGTGATTTGGAGAATGGTTGTAATGACGAGACATCATCAGCGGTAGTGGCGGCAGAACTGGTGGCGGCAGTGGAGATAGTAGTAGTCATATTGGCAGTGGCGGAGGAGGGGGTGTTATTATTATTATTAGTGATGCTGTTATTGTTATTGTTGGGGGTAGATGTTGTCGAATGCAGTCTCTTTTTTGATTTGGGGGTAGAAGTGACTGAAGTTGATTTATTCTTAATTGGGATCAATGGTTTAAAATAATCATGAGCCATTTCTTGATAGTCGAATTTGCCAATTTCTCCATAAATATCCCCCAACCCTTCCGAATATTTTGGATCTAATCGAATTAATAAGGGTAATACTTCATTATGATATACTGACATATATTTCAAATTATCCGTCAAGAAGAAATCATTAACGATTAAATTCCCTTTATTGAAGGCACTCAAGGAAGGCAAGGAAAGTGATTCACTATATAATAAAGACTTCACTTGTCTTTCATCCAATATCACTGATCCAGTTGAGTTATCCACAATTTGAAACCGACCTAAATCGGGATTCCATCGGTATGAATATCCTTGACTATTTGAAGGGTTATTCTTTTGATGCAACATTAAAACATACCATATTTTATATCTATGATGGTTGACATTTAATAAATGTTGTTGGCATGAATATTTGGTATAGGTAGAATAAACGGTTTCAGGATTAGCAGCTCGTAATTGTCCCGTGACAAAGGCCCAGGCTTTTTTAGTCATGGTGGATTCTGCTCCCTTGGGATAGGAATGAACCACGTCGGATAACAACTTGATTAAGAATTGATCCATTTTGGCAGTCCATCTTCTATATTTTGAATCACGAGATTTGAGATCAAATTCAGATAATTCGGGAAATTGTTCTGCGTCAACATCCACTTCTGATTGTTGGATGTCATGTGGTTGCATTTGATAGTGTTGTTGGACGTGCTGCTGTTGGACGAGTTGTTGTTGTTGGCGTTGTCGCTGGTGCTGGTGCTGCTGTTGCTGTTGGCGCATTTGTTGTTGTTGTTGTTGTTGTTGCATTAATAACTTCTGATGGTGACTATCTTCCTGTTGTTGCTGGCGATGCTGAACCTGCTGTTGTTGAACTTGTTGTGAGTTCGCTATTCTAAGAGCTTCAGCGGCTCGTTGGTGTTCCACTTGCACCTGCATTGATTTCCGTAGACTGTTGTTGGAGGACATCCGTAGTTGAAGTTGATTCAGTTGATAGTTATTGGGTGTCTGTCTGTCTGTCTGTCTGTCTGAGTGTCTGACTTTTGGGTTAAAGTGTAAACAACTTAACCTGTTAAATGGTGTACTTAAACAACAAAAAAAAAAACATTAATCAACAAATTAAAATTTGCTGTTTTTTAAACTACAAAAAAATTGGTTGTTGTTTTTTTTGTTGTTTGTTTGTGCTTTTTCTCCTCATTTAACCTGCAAAAAAGAAAGGGAAAGGGAAAGAGGGAAAGGGGAATTTATTTTGGTAAGGACACGTACAAAATGAAAATGGTTATAACCGATACTTACTACTAGTTACTACTAACTACTATGGCCATGGCCATGGCCATGGACTAATTTGTAAAGGACTCTACTTATTATTGATAATACTATTCTCATAGTTAGACTCATTACTTCTTGTCCAACTGTTATATTCTTCATGTTTATCCTGCACTTTAATGAACTTATCCAACATTTCATATACTCGCTTTCGCTTGATTGATAATTGACTAGTGATGGAAGAGGAGGTGGTTCCAGTTGAAGATGCTCCCGGGGTAGACACTGGCGTGGTTAGAATTGGTGGTACTACCACTGTGGACGAGGGAGTTAATGATGCATGGGTGAGGTTTGATATGGTGGTGAGTCTATTCTTGAGGGTGGTGAAGGTTGATGATTGCGGTAAGATCATCAATAATCCATACAAGGTTTTGTACAAATAGGGATGTTTTTCCGGTTCTAATAATTGTAATCTTAATTTCAAAAATATGGGAGATTCCAATAATTGAATCAAGATATCTAATTGAGATAATAGTTGGAATGTTACTTCCAGTTCTGATAAGTTTTTAATTATCAAATATGCCAATTCATAATTTGAAGTTAATAAACATAATGATAATGCACTGGGGGCATTGTGACACCAACTTTGGAACAAGGAGGCAAATAATTGCCAATCTTCTAATTTATAAACATCCAAGTTTTTCAATTTCTTTCTAAATCCAATCAACTCTTGTGAAGTTAATAAAATGTTATTCAAAGTGACAATCATCATATTTATAAATTCATAATCATCAATCATGGTTAATACTTCAGATAAAGTAGTGAAAATACTTTCTGAACTTAAGGCCACACATAATTTTCTAATGATAAATTCCACTTTAATTCTATGAGCTCTGTCATGTCCTCCCCCTCCTCCAGCTCCTTCTTGTTCAAATAATTTAATTAATTTGATAATGAAATCTTTAAAGAATTGTTGATTTGATGCCGAAATTTTAGCTAATAATTGTAACACTTTCAAAATGACATCATTACTCGAATCATTAGAATACTTTAATAATTCAGTTAAATCAAATATCTTATTCTCTCCCAATGTGAATATAGTTAAGAATTCTTGTTGATTTCGAGAATAGATGAAAATTAACCATTCCAAGGCAATAACTCGTGATAATTCATTAGTTGAATCTAAATATTGTTTGATTATCGCCGTTAAGGTAGCAGGTAATTGGATTTCATTAAATCCATCGGCAACTTCCTTAGTCAAGCCAAGAATATTCAAATCTTCTTTATGACCATGTTCTCCTCCTGCTTGTTCATTAGTGAACTTGGTCAAGAAATCCTGTAATGCCAGATTGAAATTCACAAATGAATCACGCAATTCAATATCATGATCGGTATCAGTGGTAGAGATATTCTTCATGATAATTGAAACACACTGAGGAAATAACTTGAGTATATCAATGGGAGAAATATTTAAGATTTCACGTAACCATTTCAAAGCAATGGATTGAACTTGACAATTTATATCATGAGATTCATTATTCAACCCGGGTTTGGTATTATTAGGTTCATTATCTGAGAAGCGCAAGAAGGATAGGAGAATGTTGATGATTTTGGCATAGTCGATGAATATATCTTGTCCAAAGAGAAACATCTCCTCCTCATCCCCCTCGTGTTCTTCTACTGCTTCTTGTTCTTGTTCTTCTGCATCTCTCCGTTGTTCCTTTTCATCTCCATGGTCAGTAGAAGCGTCATTAGTTTGGGGGTTTTTGATGATGGTGGTATCATCAGATTTAATTGAGGCAGTTTCATCAATTTCACTGGCGACACTATTGGAAGGTTGTATTGAAATGTCTTTAAGTTCTTTAGAAATAATCCCTGCTGCCCCTGCCACCGAGTCAACCACCTTCTTCTCCTTCGCTATTTGTCTCTTTTTAACTTGGAATTTAATCTTTGAAATTGATTTGATTTCCTTGAGAAACACATTTAATAAATTTTCCGTTTCTAATCTCACATCAGCAGGGGAATTATTAAATAAAAACTTAATTAACGGTTCCAAGAAATTGGGCAAGAACGAGATTAATTCCAAAGAAGGAATATCATCAAATAACTCAATCCAACTTAATAAAAATTTCTTAGCAAATGGATCAATGGTATATATCCTTTCCAACAAACTAGGAATAAATTTCGGTAATGAAAATGCCTTTTGAGGATCTTGAGGGTTATTAACTTGGATAGCCACCCCATCGGCATTAACCAAATGAGTCTTGATTTCATCCTGTTGTTGCTGTTGTAAGATCGATACATAATTGGTAGATTTAGCACTGACGATATCCTTAATCAACCGATCTAAAATATCAGCCGCATTCTTCACCGACGATTCACTATCGGTGACCAATATACATAATATATCAAACACCTCATTGAAATAAAGTAAGATTTCCCCGCGAGCAATCTTGGCAATGTTATAGAGCGACTCACAGGAATAATACCTTACTCTGGCATCAGTATCTTTAAAGGTAGCAAAGATGGGCTTGATGATATCTTCCAAGAAATAAGCAATCGCAAACGAGCCAAGCGCCACCGACACACTGCCCAAAGCAGTAATAGCACCCAATTTACCAGAACTGCTACTGCCACCACCGCCCCCCAGACTGGTCAAATCTGACAATTCGTTGATTATTCGATAGATTGTCTGGCTGTCGTTTCGGGCAAGGGCATTCTTGGTGATACTTTCAATTTGGAAAGCGGTGGCCTTTCGCTTTTCATAGATGTGGTTGGAAAGGTCTTTGATTAAGGCCGAGTCGAGGATCTTCCCTTCGGGTGGTGCGGCAGTTGACATGCTTCCTTGTTAGATGTCCTTTCTAAAGTAGTGCTGGTTGTATAGGGTACTAGTAATTGGGGGGTAGATCTACTGGTGCTGGAGTAATTGTTTGAATCTTTTTGGCTCCACCAAAAAAACAAAAACAAAAACAAATTCACGATCCCTACAAGTGGTAGCGCATGAACTATATCCCTAGTTACCAATGTTAATGATTGCTGTTTACATATTACTAATAAACTATGTAAACTATCTATAAATTATACAATCCCAATCCTTTGTCGTTTCCCCAATTGTTGTCATTGTTGTCCTTGTTGTCCTTGTCATTGTCGTGGTTGTTGCTGTTTAGAAATAAAAATATTTGTGCTAGGTACTCTCAACCAGTTGGAATATCAAATCTTCTTCTTCTTTTATTTGAATCGTTAAACTGTCCATTAAAATGTTCATTAAAGTGTTCATTAACATGTTCATCAAATGTGTTACTAGACATATCATAATCTTTGGCTGGACTTGAATTCCTCGATGAATGCTTCGATTGAGAGTTGCCGGTCCTGGAGGAAGGTATATTCGATAAATGTGATTCCAAAGTGTCTGCCCCCTCCTCCTCTCCCCCTCCCCCTCCACCACCTCCTCCTTCCACCTCGAGGGACTCACTGGTAGGTAAGATACTATCAAGCTGTAATAAATCCAGTGGGGTGAAATCAGTCATGGAAGGTAGTTTGACGTGGAAATTAATATATAAATTGCCTCGAGTATACCGGGTTAAATCAAATAAAATCTCCCTCATTTCATCTACTTCATTTAAATTCTGATACATTTCTCCTCCCTTTACCATTTCGTTAACTGGCATGCCCAATCCTCGGACGATTTTCGGTTGTCCTGAATTTATCACTCCCACAATCTCCCCGGTTTGGATGTTGGTGTTGGTGTGGGAGTTGGTATTGGTATATTTTGACCCTTGGACATTTATATACACCTTGAGCGATTGTCCTGGTTTGAGGAAATCTGAAATCACGATGGTTCCACCCAACAACGCCGTTCTTAAATCAATTTCATAATCCATATATAAATCTTGATTCTTTCTAATCAAGAATGGATGAGACCGTTCACGTAATTTAATAATTACATCTCCCGGGATGACATTCCTCCCTTCATCTGCTTCCCCGGTTAAGATTATCCGATCTCCATGCTTGGACCCCGGGAGGACATTCACTTTGATAAGCTTGGTATCTTGAATATATCCCGTCTGATGACAATTATTACATCCATCTACTGGATTTATCACTATCCCGGTTCCGTGGCACGGTTTGCATGAACTGGTTTGTTGAAATCGGGAAAAGTGATTATAGAAAGTAGTCAAGATTTTCCCTGATCCTTGACATTGTTTACAGGTGTGGGGGTTAAATCCTCCAAACCCTTGACAGATTCCACATTTCATATTTTTGGGAAGGTGTAATTTAATGGTTTTCCCATAGACGAAATCCCCAAGGGTTACATTACATGTATGATGGATATCCTGTCCTTTGATGAAATCTTGGTCTAGTGGGGTTCCGTATGGTTCAACCACTTTTTGCATACTTTCTTGTTGTTGTCGTGGCGGTGATGGCCCTGGTGGCCCTGGCGGTGCCGGCATATTCATGCCGGGGAATTGAGTAGTTGTGGTTCTCATAAAGGACGGCCCTCCTCCTCCTCCTACTCCTGAAAACATGCTATTTTGAGAAAACATGGTATTTATATTATTAAACACTTGTGAGAACATATCATGGGGGAATGTATTGGGGAATGCATTAGGTGGGAACCCAGGTCCCAGTTGTTGTTGTTGTTGCTGTTGTTGCTGTTGTTGTTTGTTGTTGTTGCTGCTGCTGCTGTGGCACCTCCACCCCTTCCAAACCCGCCTCACCATACCTATCATACACCCCCCTCAGCTTCACATCCCTCAACGTCTCATAGGCCCTAATTATCTCCTTGAACTTCTCGGTGAGGTCAGGATCATGGTTGGTCTTATCGGGATGACATTTCAATGCTTGTCGTTTATATGCTCGGGAGATTTCTTCCAGGGTCGAAGTGGGTGACACTTGTAGTAGATCGTATAAATATGTTTCCTTGACCATTTTTGCCGTAGTAGTAGTAGTAGTAGTAGTGTTCTATATCATTACTGGTGATTTTAATAACAAATCGTCAATTGATGGTTTTGTCTTCACTGTGAAAGAAAAAGGCACAGAGAAGAAAAAGAACATTCTAGATAAAGTCACGTGAGTACACTGGTGGTGCTACCATATAGACATTTCTTACTTACTTACTTACGTACTTACTACTGCTACTACTACTACACACATATATTAAGCAGATAAATGCTAGTTTAGATATAGGTATTATCTGTAATGATTAGTATTAACTATGTCTAAGTTGCAAGAGAAAGAGAAAGAGAAGTCATCAGGGTATGGTTTCTTTGACGGTTATGTAATCTACCAGTATAAAGAGTGGGGGCCTAAAAAACAAAACAAAATCAAGAACAGGTTATTTTAACATATGAATAGAAAATAATGGACGACAACTAAACTACTGTAACATTTCATCTCGGAAATGCTTTTGATAATTAACTTTAGCCAGCTTAGTTTTTCTTACAGCTTCATTCTTAGCTCTAAGTTCTAGCCTTCTGGTTTCCTTTTCCTGTTTAGATACTTGATGTACCGATAAACCAGCACCAAACCGTCTATCTACCAATGCTTGAGTTTGTTGCGAGGGGGTGAATTCATGAGCGGGAGGGATATTTTGACGATAATACCTTGTCATTGATCTATGTCCAATTCGAGATCCGGTGGGGGTGGTTAATTCAACTCCACTTCTATCTATATGAACCAATTCATAATTGTCATTGATACCATTGGTGGAGTCATTTTGAGGTTCTTCCTCCTCTTCCTCCACCTCCTCCTCATCTACGTATTGGATGATTACTGCAGAAGACAGAGGGTCATCACTAAACCCAACATGTTTATCAGTAGTACTTTTCCGCCTAGGTTGATGTTGTTCTTCCATAAAATCATAAAATTCCGCCACCGCCAATTTCTCTTGTTTGGTCTCATAAGGAATCTTACAATGTCCTTTTGAGCTTATATGTTGTCTTATACTTTCCATATTCTTGCCGACAAACCCACACACTAAACATTCATGATCAACCGACACCACTTCACTGAGATAATTGAGTAATGCTTCTACATCCACCAAATATGATCTTTCTGGAATGTATAATCCATGTTTACTAAACATATGCTTGATATTATTTTCAATTTCATGATTATTTTGATCACAATAGAAGCAATGGGTGATGGGGATCGCTTTGATTTCAATGGGTTCATCGGAATCGGAATCGGAATCCCCAGATACATCCCCGCCGTCAACTTCAGCAAATTCATCTTCTGAAGATAACATTTCTCCTTCCAAATCGGTGAAATCCGATTCTGTATAATTAATTTCCGACCCAGTTTCAATTGATTCAGTTTCATGATGATGGTCTTCACCTAATGAAAATTGGGAAAATTCAGAAATAACAGAAGAAGGACTCAAGGTTCTGCCAAGTTGTCCCGAACCTTTTTCTTCTTTGTCTTCTTCTTCTTCACCTCGTCTCCCCCTATCTTCACCTCTTCTTTGTTGGAATTTCAAGAATTTCTTAGTCAATTGACGTTCAGCACCCTCCACCTTCTTCTTCTTTCTAGAAGCAACATAAAACCCATACTCATCCTCATTATAATCCCTCCCACCAACACCCCCACCACTACCATTAACTTGACTCAATATCTTCTCGGCAAATACATCAGAAGATATACTTGGCAATTGTGCTACTCTTCGCTTAAGGTTATATCGATGCCATTCCGTCTTCATATGTTGTCGTTGTAATTCTGCATTGACAAATTTGATCCCGCAGGTGTTGCAGGTGAAAGAAGCTGTTTCTGGGTTAGACCCATGTGGCATATAATTACTACTCATCATACACTTAATAATACTTTGTAATACTTTGTAATACTTTGTAATACTTTGTAATTACCCTGAAATGGTTTATTAAAAAGGGAAGGGGGGTTGATTTGTCTTTTTGGGGTCATTTTTGATATAATGCACTTTAGTCTTTTTTTTTTACAGTTTATGAGCAAAAGAAGAAAATTGGGTTTGTTGCAGGTTGAATATTCAACCTGTAATATACCTAACTTGTAATAAACTTAACTTGTAATGGTCGTGCACCCATTTCAAAAAAACACTCGAAACGAAACGGAAAAAAAAAGACACTGAAAAATTAACAAATCAAGTTCCATAGTTAATACTTAGTGATTGTATTGTTTGTTAGTAGAGGATATTACTATTACTATTATGGCGGTTCATATCTTTGGTAAGAGTATCAAACACACCTCATTGGTGCGTATAGGTCTTTCCCGGGCCATATTTGGCATAGGCCCTCATACTGCCGAAACCATCTGTGCCAAAGTGGGTATCTATCCCCAAATGAGAATGAATCAATTATCAGAGCCACAAATCATGGATCTTAATAAGGAGATCTCGTTGTTGTTGGTAGAGGGTCATTTGAAGCAGAAGATCAATAATGATATTAAGATGATGAAATCGATGGGGTCATATATTGGTGGCCGACATGCGATGGGATTGCCGGTTCGGGGTCAAAAGACGAGGAATAATGGTAGTACTGCTCGTAGATTGAATAAAGTTGAGAGATTTAATATTTAGGGAGAATTATTCTTGTATATATAGATAGATATAGATATTTATTACTTGCTTAATGAGAAATGAGTAACTATTTTCGCTAATCGATATCTGGAGGATGGGCACCGTCCAAACTATCCTGTTCCTCCCCATCCTCCCCATCCTCCTCCTCCTCTTCAGAATCATCATCCACTCCTTCTTCTTCCTCATAATCAGTTTCTTCTTCTTCTTCCACCTCTTCATCACCCTTTTCAGGGGCACACCCCACCACTCCCCATTTAATATGGGTCACTTCTTCCAACCGGTTCAAAATCTCACACATGGGAGTAAATAATCCAAATTGTTTATATTCCCCATCATAAGAATGCAACATTCCAATCACCCCAAGACCCTTTTCTCCTTCATTATTCCGGGGGGGCAAATCTTCCAATTTCGTCAATACCCACGATCCAGAATCTCCTCCCGCGGCAAAGGCCGAGAGTGAATCGGGAGAATTGACAATGAATTCACTAGAGTGAATGGCTCCATCTAGCCAATACACCAACTTGATTCCATTTAGGTTTCCTCGGGTGTATTTGGTAGTGGATCCATATTTGAAGATGGGCAATCCATGGTAATTACCCGAAGGTGGTGGTGGTGGTAGGTTAGGGTTAGGGTTAGAGTTGGAGGAGATGATGGAGTCTACTTCTTGGATGTTTTCATTTATGATCTTGGGAGTATACCTGGATAGATTTATTACTTTTCGGACGTATAAATTATCAAACATCAACCCGGGGTCGAATTCATTAAAGGCAATATCATCACCGAGGTAATTAGTTTCACATTTGAGATTCTTGTTGATTTTTATAATTGCCAAATCGGATAATTTCTTTTCACTTATACCATTAGTAGAAGTATTCTTATTCACATCAAGTAAAGTCCGTTCTCCCCAAATAATTTGTCCAAACCTATACTTGGGCAAATTCCGAATTTCTTCCCTGATAACCTTTGTCTTTGCCTCGGTGATCTTGACTCTTTTCAAAGGAAACATCTCCTCCAATTGTGTCAATACCGACCCATAGGCATTCTTCGCCTCGGTTGCAGTTCCTCCTGCAGTTCCCGCTGCTGCTGCTCGCTGATATTGTGTCATTAATGCCAGTTTATACAACCCAATCAACACCGAAGAAGGACAACTAACATGCGGGTATGAAGTGGGGGAATTTCCATCCAAACACACGTGTCCGCAAGAAATGGCGAATTTCGAATTGGCATAATGCTGTAAATGTGGTTCCTTGTGGAGGTTGATGATGGGATATATGTATCCTCCCATTGTTCCTGATGTCCTGGTGGAGTTTTCTACCGAGAGGGACATGGACATGGGGGGTTGGCTTATTTCGGTGGGGATCCTAAAGGGGAGTTTGAATTTCGGTATTCCTGGGGTGGAGGCGGAAGCCGCCGAGGGAATGGCAATTGAGGAGGGACCTAGGTCCAGTAGGGGGAATGGCAGGGGGAGTGGCAAGGGGGCCACTTTGGTACTACTGTTGGTGCTTGCTAAATCTATATGATTTTTCATCACTAATATATGGATATCATCATACAATTCATGTAGACTTTGAGTTAATTTATAATGATAATCATTGGGATCGGGATATCCGAAATATAGACACAAGATATTTAATGATTTACTGATCCCCCTGGTGATGGGAGCGATAAAGGAACCATTTTGTTCCTTGATTGAGATGGAAGTGTGGGAGATTTTATCAATTATTCGTTGGATCATGTCTTCATTGGGTAGTGACCAGCCCTGGTTATATCCAATGGCGTAATTTTGAGGTTTGATCATAATGTCTGACTGGAGGAGGTCGGGGGTTGAATTCAAGGTTTGGGCGAAATCATTGAAATTCTTCACTAGTAATAATTTCAATTTAATGTATGCTTCATCTTTTAATAAATTATCATAAAAATGGAGGTAAATCTTCAAGATTTTCCTCACGTGGGTATTATTATAACTGGTAAATTCCCAACATTCATTACTGCTAGTTGGTAATTGATTAATAAAATTAATAAATTTTTTAAAACATTCAATAGAATTAATCACCGCGGTAGTTAAATTGATCAATGAGTGATTGAATTGATTCAGAACAAAGGATAAATCTTCATACAATTGTTTAAGTCGATCAGAAATCAATTCATTAGTAGTCTTACCCAATTCAGCCACCGAATCCTCTTCCATAATACTCAAAATCTGTCCGGCAAAATTGAAATCCTTCTTATTGGCGGTAGTGGCACCGCCGCCAGAAGTACCAGTGGCATTACTACTATGATATGACGATTGTTTAGTGGAATAGGATTGTTTACTATTGGAAAATAATGAAGAATCATGCATGGTAGATTGGAAATTGGTGGAAAAAGAGGGCGCCACAGTAGCATTGATAAAAGTGGTACTAGCAGTATCCAGAATAGTGGGATTTAAATTTAATCGCATATCAAACCCAACCTTAGATTCACCATCACCATCACCACCACCATCACCATCACCACCACCACCACCCTCTCCACCATGACCTTGTCCGGTGGAGGTGAACATTGGTTGGAAATCCTTTAGAGAATCATGAGATTCATTGGAATAGTTACTTTTCATCGGGGTGATATCTGGTGTTTGTCCTTGACTATTATCATCTCCTGCGGCATCCTTCGAGGACTCTGATTTTCGATTTGTCGATCTTGATAAAAACCGTTTCATTGTGATGAGTGTGTCTCTTTGGTATGTCTCTCTCTTTGTATGTCTCTTTAGTGCAAATGAGGTTTGGTGGAAAGGGTGTTAATGATAAAGGGTGACTGAAAAACAGATTGGCATTTTTTTCTTTCTTTTTTTTGGCACAAGGGACACGACCAGTCAGGTGATATGTGTCATGTGACTCATGTCATGTGACTATTGTCATGTGATTAGTAGTGGTGTATTTTTTCAATAATCATAATCAAGGGGGAGGTATAAGGTTATGATTTACATATATATACATATACATACATACACCAAGGGGGCTAATTACACTAATTGGTATCCACTAATGTACCGGGAATAGTATAAGTTATGTTATGTTCTTCTCCTTTTTGTTTTTTGTCAGGGTTTATTCATTTTAGTCAGTACTATTTCCTTCCTAACTAATAAAACGACAAGACCGACCTTAAAAATGAAAGAGGGGAAAGACCTTCCCCCCATTCATTTAGTTTAAATACATTAGACAATTGAAGTATTGACCTTGGGTGATTTTCCACCTCAGTGTATATATTGAGGGAGTATGAAGGGTAGCTCAATAAGACACATTGCACGTGACCTATTAACCTTTCTCTCTATAGGTTAACCCGTATTCATCCGTATGGTTATGGTTATCCTTCTCGGCTAAATCCGGCACCAATTAAAGTTGATCATTAATTTTTTTTTTGTTTCAATTGCGACATTTATTGGGGGAGAGACATTTCTACAGTAGAGACTGGATTGTACTTAATACACTACCACTACTGGTACTACTATTGCTTCTCTTGATATAAACTTAGTGTTGATTGGTAGTGTCTATGTTGTGTGATTAACTCAGGTGATATGTCATCTCTCTCTCTCTCTCTCTCTTGTCACATGACCCAGCCTCCCCCAAGTACTGTCTACTTTATTCCTCTGTAGACACCTAGTTAGACACCTCCATACACTCATAGTGAAGAGAGAAGATGTCGCTAATCTCTCCACACAAAACAAACAAAAAGCAAAAAAAGTCGTTTGACATTTTTCATTTTCTTCTTTGAATTCTTTCTGTTCACTTTCTTCTTCTTCATGAAGTCCTTCCATTGATAGACACCATTTACACTTTACACTTTACCCTTTACACTTTACAGTTAAGCTAACACTCAACCAACTAGCTAACCAACCAACTAACCACTACTGTAAGTAAGACTAACTACCACCAGTGTGTGTTCTATCTCTAAATCTTATCTTATCTTTACTTACTTACTTAGTTACTTTGTAACTTCATATCCATCTGCTTAACATTACAATGCCTGTCTATTCAATATCACATGTTGAGAATGTGAGAGTTTGTGTGGTGATGGTTGGTTTACCCGCCCGAGGTAAATCGTTAATTTCACAAAAGATTGTTCGTTATCTTTCTTGGTTATCGATCAAATCAAAATGTTTCAATGTTGGTAGTTATCGTCGAGAAATCGCCAAGGATGTAGCTATTGATGCCAGCTTCTTTGATCCTAATAACCAAGACGGGTTGAAGTATAGACAGCAGGCTATTGATGGTGCTATTACCGATATGATGCGGTGGTTCCTGGATGAAAATGGGGTGGTGGCCATTTTGGATGCCACCAATTCCACCCGTAGTAGAAGAGATATTATTTTGAAACTTTGTCGAGAGAATTACATCGAGCCCATGTTTTTGGAAAGTTGGTGTAATGACCAGGAATTGATCTTGCAGAATATCATTGACGTCAAGACCACTTCCCCTGATTATATCTCCCAACCCAATGATTTCGCCATGGCTGATTTCTTGAAACGGATTGAAAATTATGAAAAAATATACCAAACCATGGATCCAAAAATCGACACCAACCTCACCTTTATAAAACTCGTCAATGTCAATTCACAAATCATCTTGAATCGAATTGAAAGTTATTTGGAATCAAGAATAGTCTATTATGTCATGAACTTACACATAAAACCCCGATGTATTTGGTTATCCCGTCACGGAGAATCCGAATTCAACCTCACGGGCCAAATTGGCGGTGATGCCAATTTATCCCAACGAGGATGGCGATATGCCAAAAAACTCCCCGAACTCGTACTAAAATCCTTGGGGGAAGAACACCAACACACCAATCTAACCGTGTGGACCTCCACCCTCAAACGAACCCAACAAACGGCCCTGTTCTTACCCTACAAGAAGAAACTCCAATGGAAGGCCTTGGATGAACTCGACGCCGGTGAATGCGATGGCATGACCTATGAAGACATTGAAAAAACCTTCCCGGAAGACTTCAAGGCCCGTGATGACGACAAGTATGAATATCGATACAAGGGAGGAGAATCCTATCGCGATATTGTCATTCGATTAGAACCGATAATCATGGAACTTGAACGCCAGGAAAATATCTTGATTATTACTCATCAAGCGGTGTTGAGGTGTTTATATGCTTATTTCATGAATATCCCCCAACAAGAAAGCCCCTGGATGTCGATCCCCTTGCACGCGCTAATTAAGATTGAACCGAGGGCATATCTGACCTTGGTCACCCGGATAAAGGCCGATATTCCTGCTGTTAGTACCTATAAGGAAAAAGGTACTTCTCAATTGGGTGAAGGGACCCATGAACAAGGGGTGTCGACTAGTAGGGATATTATCACTAATAGTAAAGAGCCGGAGTAAACAACCCGAGTAAACAACCCGAAGGGTTGTTTACGTAGTGGTTGTTTATGAGGTATCCAAGGGAAGTACCCGAAGGGTTGTTTAGGAGGTATCGAAGGGTAAGGAACCCGAAGGGCAATGAACCCAAGTCAAGAACCCTTCGGGTTCTTTCACCCTTGTCTTTATTTATACTTTTGATTTTGTTTCTTGTTACGTTTAGCGTTTTTTGTTTTGTTTTTACTTTTATGGTCCTTATGATCGCTTGTTCTTTTTATTTTATATCATTTGCATAGATTTGAAGTGAGTGTAGAGTGTAGAGGTCTGAAAGAGTGTAGAGGTCTGAAAGAGTGTATCATGAACAGTCCCCTTCCAGGGCAGACTTTTCGTTACTCTCCAAGTCAGCCTTGGGTTGACTTTATGTTTATTGGAATATATTTATAAAATAGTAGTAGTAGTAATAATAATACATATATGGTAGTGTTTATAGCATCTTCTAAGGGGAAGGGGTCTTCCAGCTTCGCAAAGAACCCTCCCGGGTTCTTTACTCATTACTCCGCAAAGAACTCTCCCGGGTTCTTTAGTCATTACTCCACATTCACATACTTCTTCGCCTGTTCCTTCACCTTCTTCTCATACAAACTCTTATCCTTACTAAACGCCTTCCAAGCCGGTTCCTGCGCCGGCGAGTCGGGATTCGGGGTATCCAACAACTCCTGCACCCCCAACACAATCTGCTTCAAGGTAATCGCCGGCCTCCAATCCTGCTCCTCATTCAAAATCGAAAGACAAACGGTGCCGGAAGGATATACATTAGGATGATAGAACCCGGCAGGGAATTTCACCTTGGGTGGTTTTGAAGGATATTCTTCTGGGAATTCCACTCGGATGGGATAAGTGGCCCCAGCCCATAATGTGTCTGGTTTGCCGGGAATACCTGCCGTCCATTGGGTAAGGTCGAGCGATCCGTCGTTGGTTTTGGTGGGTTTGGCAAAGAAGCCGAATGGATGATCTTTTCTCCATTGTTTTCTTTCTTCTTGTAATCTGATCTTACAGAGTGACGACATGGCAGTGGTAGTCTATGTGGTAGTAGTAGTCTATATGGTGATGATGATGATGATCAGCGGGTAATCTTGACCATTTGTCAAGTTGAATTGATGATGGTCCTTTTTTTTTGGAGCCATTTGCACGACAGACTGATGAAAAATTGTTCAAACATCTGGTCCCAATAAAAAACCCACTATTAATGACCAAGCACTATTGGTGACTATTAAGGAGTAAACATGTTAATTGAAGGTATTGAACAGGATGAAGCGGGAGGCCCACCCGTGGTAGACCCTCTCACTCAAACCAAGTTCCAATTCACCCATCTGTCCACCACCACCACAGGCCCCACCACAGGCACCACCACCACCAATAACCCCCAGCAATATCTCCTGGAAGACCTTCTCCAACCATCTTCAGAACTCAATTGGGAACTCCTCGACCTCATGCAAGTGCCCCTCGTCATCAACAAGGAGGCAGTAATTGATAAATTGATTATCAACCCCCCACGACTCTCACGCACCCGGTTCAGGTTTAAACGAGTGGGGATCCAAGGAGAAATCACCGGCTATCAAGAAGAAGTAAACTTGGCTGAACTCGGTGGCGCCAGTAGTTCACTTTCTATCAATCGGGGATATTCGTCTAAACAGGATAGTCTTCGTGGAACCACCAGTCAGTTGCCATTCCAGCCGGGGGGACTTATACAACTGGCACAGAAGGAAAGGATCCCCAAGGATATCAGTGCTGGGGTTCATCGTAATGAAATTGGGTTGTTTGATGTTCCGCCTGGGTTTCACCGAGGGTTACAGATTGGTGTGGGGGAGGGTGAGGGGGAGTCTGAGGTGGATTTGAAAGGGTTGGAGGAACAGGATGACGAACAGGATGATGATGATGGTGATCGGGATACCTCTGTTTCTAAACATAGCTTGAAGGAAAACTCCACTAGTACTACTACCACCCCCACCAAAACTATTGACCTTCCCTTCGATACCAGAGAAATCGAAGGATTGGTTCCATTCGACTATTCAACATTTAAATACCAAGACTTGAAACCAGAACAAAAACAAACCTGGGCCCACATTGTTGATCTCGATCATAAAATAGAAGATTTCCATGAATTAGTACCCCAGATGGCCCGAGAATGGCCCTTTGAACTAGACACCTTCCAAAAAGAAGCAGTATTCCACTTGGAACAAGGAGATTCGGTATTTGTCGCCGCCCATACCTCGGCGGGGAAAACCGTGGTGGCGGAATACGCCATTGCTATGGCCCATCGAAATATGACCAAAGCCATCTATACTTCTCCCATTAAGGCACTTTCCAATCAGAAATTCCGTGATTTTAAACAAACTTTTACCCAAGTGGACGTGGGGTTGATTACTGGTGATGTACAGATTAACCCCGAGGCAAATTGTCTTATTATGACCACCGAGATCTTACGTTCGATGTTATATCGTGGGGCTGATTTGATTCGAGACGTGGAATTTGTCATATTTGACGAAGTCCATTATGTCAATGATATTGATCGTGGGGTGGTGTGGGAAGAGGTGATTATCATGTTGCCTGACCATATTAAATTTATTTTGTTATCGGCCACCGTCCCCAACACCTTTGAATTTGCCAATTGGGTAGGTCGGACCAAACAGAAGGATATTTATGTCATTTCCACCCCGAAACGACCAGTGCCATTGGAGATCTTTATTTCTGCCAAGACTCAGCCGTTCTTAGTGGTGGATTCCGCCAGGAGGTTCATGGAGGGGGAGTTTAGGAAACATAAAGAGCTTTTGGAAAATAGTGGTAACAAGAAGGTATTGCCTTCTGTTAGTATGGGCTCGGGTAGTAGAGGCGGACCAGGAGGGTCTGCTAGAGGTGGTAATAGAGGAGGGAGAGGAGGGAGAGGGGGAGGTGGTGGAGACAGGGGTGGTGGGAGAGGAGGGAGAGGAGGGAGAGGAGGAGGGGGACTCGACCGAGGAGGAAGACCCGCATTCAAAAGGTATGGACAAGATGGACCGAATAAAAACACCTGGATAGATATGGTCCACTACCTTAAGCAACACACCTTATTACCAGCAGTAGTATTTGTGTTCTCCAAGAAGAAATGTGAAGAGTATGCCGATTCATTAAAGAGTGTAGATTTCTGTACTGCCAAAGAGAAATCGGAAATTCATATGTTTATTGATCGTGCCGTGGGGAGATTAAAGAAAGAAGATCGTGAATTGCCTCAGATTTTAAAAATCCGTGATTTGTTAAGTAGGGGAATTGCCGTTCATCATGGGGGATTATTACCGATTATGAAGGAATGTATTGAGATCTTATTTGCCAAGACGTTGGTGAAGGTGTTGTTTGCTACTGAAACGTTCGCTATGGGGTTGAATTTACCTACTAGAACGGTTATCTTTAGTTCAATTAGAAAACATGATGGTAGAGGCTTCAGAAACCTTTTACCGGGTGAATTCACCCAAATGTCAGGTAGAGCCGGGAGAAGAGGTTTAGATAAAACCGGAACGGTTATTGTCATGGCTTATAATGATGCTATTTCTCCTACTGATTTTAAAGAGGTGGTATTGGGTACTCCCACTAAATTACTGTCACAATTTAGATTGACTTATAATATGATTTTGAATCTTTTAAGAATTGAAGCTTTAAGAGTGGAAGAAATGATCAAACATTCATTTAGTGAGAATTCCACCCAAGTATTATTACCGGAGAATCAAAAGAGATTTGATGTCTTGACCGATGAATTAAACCAATTGGAATTCACTGCTTGTTCCCATTGTCAATTGGTTGGGGTGGAAGAATGTTGTCAATTATTAACTAAATATGAACAAGTGTATGGCAAGTGTATTGTTGATATTCATAAATCACCCATTTTGAAAACTCAATTATTAAGAATTGGAAGAATTGTTTGTTTTAGAGATAAGAATGATGCTACTCGGGTGGGATTCGTGGTGAAATCAGACAGTGCCAACAATGCGGTGATTCTCTTGACGTTTAATCATGGTGATGAATATGAGCGGAAAGCCGAACAAGATAAATTACCCTATCTCCCTATTCCCTTATATATCATGCATAATTTCTCCAAGATTAAATTCAATGGAGGTTTAAGAACGGTATCTACCCCTTATGAACACATTGAATTCATTGGCAGATATTCCTTGAAGATCCCCATGAGTGAGATATTGGCCAATTACCCTGGTGCGGTGCAAGCTGCTTCGGTGCAAATTAAAGCCATTGTAAGATTGCAAAATCAATTGGATGAACTTGAATTCAAAGGAAGTACCCAATTGTCATTGCATGAATTGGCAGAAGAGAAAGATGGTCTTTTCCAAGCCATTGCCAAATCAGAAGCCTACAATTGTCCCAACTTCACTCAACATTATCGACAATTTAGAGAACGATATATCTTGCATCAAGAGGTGGAAAAGTTGCAACGGTTAATCTCCGATGAGAATTTGGATTTATTACCTGATTATGAACAACGGTTGGAAGTATTGCAAGAATTGGGATATATTGATGATCATCATAATGTGGTACTTAAAGGTCGAGTTGCTTGTGAAGTTAATTCTGGTTGGGAATTGATTATTACCGAATTGGTGTTGAATAATTTCTTGGCTGATTTCGACCCAGGTGAAATTGTGGCCTTGCTTTCCTGTTTTGTTTATGAAGGAAGAACCAAAGATGAAGCACCGGCATTGGTTACTCCTAGATTGGAAAAAGGTAAGGCCAAGATTTTGGAAATTGCCCATAAGTTATTAAAAGTTTATGTTGACAAACAAGTATTGTTGACTCAAGAAGAAGAAGATTTCGTGGAAGCGAAACGGTTTGCATTGGTGAATGTGGTTTATGAATGGGCAAATGGACTTTCATTCAATGAGATTATGCAAGTTAGTGTGGAAGCTGAAGGAACCATTGTGAGAGTTATTACTCGATTAGATGAAATTTGTCGAGAAGTGAAGAATGCTGCTTTGATTATTGGTGATTCTACGTTGCATTTGAAGATGGCCGAAGCTCAAGAAAGAATCAAGAGAGATATTGTATTCTGTGCTTCTTTATATTTATAGTGGTGGGGGGGGGGAGTTTCTCTTGGTTTTATCTATCTATTTCAATTTACTATGTACTATTTCCAACATACCACGCTTTCCATGAATGATTTTATCTAACAACAACTCTGTAGTGGTAGCTTTACCATATTTGACAAATAGTAGTCCAATCAAGGTATAGAAACAACCTATTGATGTTTTATCTTTCCAGTACCTCACTTTCTGTCTATACTCATCTGGTGGATATCTTTGACACCGAAAATACTCGGCATCAACCATGCCACAGTCATATACCCCTATCCCTTTCATAAACCTCACAATCAAGGAATAGTCATCGATGAATAAACTCAAATCATATTCGATTTGTTCTGGGGAACAATCCAAATATCTATTGCTGTTGGCGAATATAGTTTCAAGTTGGAAAGTGTATAGATACATCGATTTCCCCAACTGTCGCAACTTATCAGTTTCATAAACTAGGTTGGTGGAGGTATTTCCACTGCCATTTATGATAATGGTATTATTGGTAAGGCCATATGCTATACACGTTAGTTCAGAAAGCAGTAGCAGCAAATCATGTCCAACAAATGATTGAATAGGTTTCAATTTCTCCGTCAAGGTATTGTTGGAACTCGTGTCAGTTTGGATATGTTCGAGAATGTTGGGTTGGAAATCATAACATTTACGTCGGTTTGAATATTGTGATCTGTAGTTGGGTGGTCCCGTGGTGGTGGTGGAGTAGGTGGAGGAGTAGGTGGATGTGGTGGTGCCTGTGGTGGTGCCTGTATCTATATCCCGAGGCAGGATAATACTGGGATCTACACATCGTGAGTTGAAGTGTCGTCCTAATAATGGTATACTGGGTTGACCATATTGTAGAGGTGGTGATAACTTCTTCCGTAGTAGTTGCAGTGGTAGCGGTGCCTGTCGTATTCTGAGGATGTGCATGTTTGGTATTTGGTGGAAAAGGTGTTTGTTCGATGTTGGTGCTGGTGCTTCTTGTTCTTCGAGGAGGTTTGAATAGAATTTTTTTTTTCACTAAACAAGATCATCATCAACTACCAGAGACAACTACCATCAATTACCACCCACCACCCACCCACAAATGTCTTCTAAATCTTCGAGTAAGAAGAAGTCAGGAACACTTCTGACAGCAGACCCTTCTCCTTCTTCCCCTTCCTCCACCACCCCTGCAAAGAAAATTAAACTCCCCAAAGCATTCATCGTAAGACCAACATCCAGCGATGAGTTCAAACAAATAGCCACCATATTAATCCACCCCGAGATATTCACCGCCATGGATTTCACCCCGGGACAATTTGTATATTTGTCTCGTGCCGATGGCGGTTCTGCTGGACTAGTGGCGTTGATAAGTCCCAGTAATGATATTTTGGATAAGAATGTCATGATGATTAGTCGTGGGTTTAGAAAATTGGCAGGGTTGTTATTGGGAGATCGAGTTGAGGTAGTGGCATATTTGAAGAATCAACCTGAATATGCCAAGGAGGTTTCCATTTGTGTGTCTGAGCCGCAACCGGGATTGAACCAGGAGGCGACGACGGCGGCGGTGGTTAAGGCTTTGGATGAGATTGGATTGATTTACCCGGGGTTAAAAGTAACCATGCCAAAACTTGACCTACAGATCACTATAATTGACGTTAATGACAATAACCTAGAACGATCATTACAAAAACTATCAATCAATGAACTTCCACCCTCTTCAGATCTCGTCTCCACTCCCTATCTCTTTGTCAAAGGAAAATCCACCATCCTGTTATCCCCAACCTCCACAGGCACCACCATATCCAAAACAAAATATCCAAACCTCCCCCAACCAATAACCTACTCCCAAATAGGTGGTCTCTCCAAACAAATCAGCCAATTAAAATCAACCATTGAACTCCCCTTAAACAACCCGACCCTCTTTTCAGAATTTGGCATCTCCCCACCTCGAGGAATATTACTCCATGGTCCCCCAGGAACGGGTAAAAGTATGCTTTTGCGTGGAATCGCCAATGATTCAGACAACTTACACATCCTCTCCATCAACGGGCCCTCCATCGTGTCGAAATATCTTGGCGAGACGGAAAATACCATCAGAGATATCTTTATGGAAGCGAGGAAATTCCAGCCGGCAATTATCTTTATGGATGAATTAGATTCTATCGCCCCGCCGAGAAATGCCGATGAGACCAGTGGTGGAGAGACCGAGGGAAGGATAGTGGCACAATTGTTGACGATGATGGATAGTTTGGGTGATTGTTCACGAGTGATAATTATCGCCGCCACAAATCGACCCAATTCTATTGATGCTGGATTGAGACGTCCCGGGAGATTTGATCAGGAGATTGAGATTGGCATTCCTGATGTGGAACTGAGGGAGGATATTTTACACAAGTTGATTTTTGACCGGATGCAAAGGGGGAAATATCAGTTGGAAAAGAAAGATATTAGCTTGATTGCAGCCAAGACCCATGGATACGTGGGTGCTGATTTGACGGCACTATGCAGAGAAGCAGTAATGCAAGCCATCAAGCGAGTAAGAAATCAACCGCCTTCACCTTCACCAGTATCTTTAACGTTGAAAATTGAAGATTTGATCTCTGCCATGCTGGAAATCCGTCCTTCTGCCATGAGAGAAATCTTTTTGGAAATGCCCAAAGTATATTGGTCAGATATAGGAGGACAAGAAGAATTAAAGCGGAAACTAGTAGAAGTGGTTCAATTACCCTTGGAAGCAGCCGATTCCTTTTTAAAACTTGGGGTATCGGCCCCCAAGGGAGTATTATTATACGGACCACCAGGATGTTCCAAGACCCTCACGGCAAAAGCCCTAGCTACCGAATCAGGCTTGAATTTCCTTGCTGTCAAGGGACCCGAGATCTTTAATAAATACGTGGGGGAATCAGAAAGGACCATCAGGGAGATATTCAGAAAGGCCCGAGCAGCCGCGCCTTCAATTATCTTCTTTGATGAAATTGATGCTATTTCCGGCGATAGAGATTCCGCCACCACCCAAACTTCCCAAACGGTTCTCACCTCCTTGCTTAATGAAATCGACGGGGTGGAGGAATTGAAAGGGGTGGTGATTGTCGGTGCCACTAATAAACCTACTGAGATTGATGCGGCATTATTACGTCCCGGAAGATTGGATCGTCATATCTACGTTGCTCCTCCTGATTATGAGGCCCGATTACAAATCTTGCATAAATGTTGTAGCAAGTTTAATATTATCCCTAAAGAAAAACAGGGGCAGGAGGAGCAGGAGGAGGAGGAGGTTGTTGATTTTGACCAGTTGGCGCAGTTGACTGATGGTTGTTCTGGGGCGGAAGTAACTTTGTTATGTCAAGAAGCTGGGTTGGCGGCGGTTATGGAAGACCAAGCGGCATCCAAGGTTGAAAAGAGACATTTCGATCATGCATTAAGAGGGATTTCGAAAGGGATTACGCCAGAGATGTTGGATTATTATAAATCGTTTTCAAGTAGAAGTGGATTGAATATTTAGAAAGAAAAAACATACATATATATATATTCTATATCCACGTTGAATTTATAGTAGGGAAATCATAAATGTCCAAATCGCCTTCTCCCAACCCCACCACAAAATCAGCCTCTGGTTTAGAATCGACAATAGTCGAACCACCAGCACTGGCGTGGAGTTCCACCAACTGTTTCATATTCACTTTGATCTCAGATAATTCAAGACATGCCTGCAATGTCTGCTGAATGGTGGCCTGGTTATTTTCAACATTATTAACACCAAGGGAATCTATAGACAATGGAAGATCCAACCAGATAATTTCACGTTGTTTTAAATCAAACAAACAAGGAATGATCGATTTCTTACAATTGGTCAAGTCCATCTTTACTCTTACGGTACGGGGTTCGAAAATCTCCCCCCGTTGAAGCTGTTGTTCTTCTTCTTCTCCTTCCTCTGTCTCTCCTGCCTCTTGTCTCTCCTTCCCCTGTCTCTCCTTCCTTCGTCTCCCCTTCCCTTTTATACAATTCATTCCTCAACATAAATCCAGCAAAACATTCTTCATGCTCGACAAAAGCAGGACCGGCATATACCCTAACATCCATCGCCACATATCTATACCCCTCTTGGTACGCACTGGCGATATCGATATCAATAAACTCACTAGCGCCATCGGGGGCGGGAGCATAGGTGATATCTCCCGAATGTACCGCATTGTTCCCCTTTAATCTATAATAGGCTATTTGGGATGAGTTGGTAAAGTCCTCATTGACAAAGTATCCCGAAAGGTCGATATCTTGCCCGATCCAATGGACAAACAATCTGATGATGGGTTTTTGTTTGTCTTGTTCCATTAGGTCAATGGGTATTCGAGATCCTCGGGCGATTGATCTTTTGTTTGAATCACTGATGGTGTCTAATTGGATTGGTAATAGGAGTGATTTTGCTGGCGGACAAATGTAGACTTTTTTGTTGACTAGTAGGTTTAATGATTTATATTTTGAAATTAATGCTTGGTTGATTATGTCGACGACTTTATTCGATATGGTTGGTGCAAGTTTGTTTTGTCGCAGTTGTTTATCTTGCTTGATAAAGAGTTGATCACCGACAAATACCGAAGGGAGGTTGACTTTGCCATGGCCTTGAAAGTGTCCCAATGCTTGTAATAACACTTTTGATTCCACTGATTCAATCAGATCGGTGACTTTCTTAAACACATATTCAAGCAGTTCATTCTGTCCCTGAGCATCACGTAACAATTTGTCCAAGTGTCTAATTAACATGGAAGGAATATTCTCGAGAATATCTACTGCTTTCTTAGTTTGTCCCTGTTCAATCGCTAGCGCAAGGATGGTATTTTTCGTAGGTACGTTATGTTCATTTCTGAACCGAGTGGCAATGTTAGTGACATTTCCTCCATATTCACCTACATGAAGACAATGAAATGCTCTTATCCACATACTGGGGTGACGTTTGACATCTTCGATGTTTATCACTTGTTCCAACACTTTAACCACCGCTCTTCTTTCGGTTCTCTTCATGGATTTAAATTTGGGTACTTTTTTCAAATCGGGGAGAAACCCCGAATACACTGCCATAATTCTCAATACATCACTAGTGGTTTTGACAAAGTAATCAATTGGTTTGTTTTGAGCTAAATAGACAATGGCTAGTTTACACGAGGTTTGTCTGAATGGAACCTCGACATGATCGGTTTTATATTCTTCTACCCAGTCGAGTAAACAACCTTCCACGATAAAATCATCATAAATGGTAGGAATGGCAGTTTTAGCGCTGATCAATTTGAAAAAGAGTTGCTTTAAATCCGGTAAACTGATTAGTTTCAATTGAGTAATGGGACTGGTGTCAACAAGTTCCAATCGCTTTTCTTTAACGTATACTGGCAAGAATGTTCCTGCTGACCAATAGTGAACTATGGCATTAATGAATAATTCCAATTCGCTAGCTTCCATTACCTGGGCGGGGAAATTGGGATACATTGGTTCATGTTTGACATGGGCACCAAGACGTTGTTTGACGGTGGCGATAATCTGTTGTAATTTCTCAGCACCAACATCAGCGGTGGATGAAAGTTTGGATAATTGACTAAAGAGTGGTTCAGTAAGGGTATAATTCATGTCGATAAGTTCAGCAGCAAAGGTATTGACGATTTCAGGAGATATACATTCATTGTCGTCATCGGTGGATATAATTGTGGGATCTAAGTAGATACCACGGAGGGCTATGAAAGCAGTATTTTCCAACACACTCAACATTATCGTCAACGTTGTATTTACTCGCTCTTTGATAGATACAATACAATCAATGAAGAGAAAGAAGAGAAACAAAGAAGAGAAACAAAGAGGAAACAAAGAGTTTAAATATTTGGCACCAACATTTTTTTTTGTCTGTTTGACGAGTTGAATTGATTTAAGCTTTTGGGTGGTTTGGGTGACTAATAGTTGGTAAGGGTGGAATGTAAACAATGGTTGGAGGAAGGGGGGAGGAAGGGGGGGAGGAGTACTGAATAACAACAAGAAAGTGAATGGCTGCATTTAGAAGTGTAGAGGGAGGGTGTGACTATTGTGACTATTGTGACTGTTGTGACTAATTTGTCATTGTTTACTCTATTTGGTTAGTCATAATACTCTAAACTGCCTGGGCGCATATCATCAGCCAACAAAAAATTGACTAAGCCCAGTGATAAGGGAAATGTAAACAGTAGAGTGTCTCTCTCCTGGATCTCTGGTAGTTAGAAGCTGAGAAACCACTGGCAATTGACTATGAAGGCTTGTTTACCAATTGTTGGTGGGTTTTTGCAGCCATTACTTGTATGAGTCCACTGTTACTAATAAGACAGAGAGACTAATCAGGAGTAGAGCAGTACTGATAATAGTGAAAGATCATACCATGTTAAGGGGAGTTTCAGTTGATTGCACCCCCCAATACCCATCTTCTATAACCACTCTTTATTTAGAATGGCTAAACATCACTAGCGTCTTTTTCTCGGGGTATCACAGGTTCAATTGTAGACTATTGGTCCACCACCTCGAGGATCTCAAACTGAAAACTAACCTGACAGGACAATTTAACCACTTGCATAGAAATTTAGTTTTATTAGAGCAGGAGGATAGGTTACGTGTCCAGCCGTATATCTAGAGATCATGTACAACAATTAATCGAAATAGAAGAAACAAAAAACAGTACCAGTTTCAAAATCAGGTAATTAACATATTAATTAGTTTCATACGATATACAACAATATATATATATATATAAATATTACTTAAAAATCTATCTTTCCATTCTGACTTATGTTAGTGCCATTTATTGTTGTTTACACCCTTCTTCAAATTGCCTATCAAAAGTAGGTGGTAAATCTTTATCACTGAAATTCAACTCATCTCCTCCCTCAGCCCCGCCAAGACCACCAAGACCACCTAATCCTGGAATTGCTCCACCTTCACCCACAAGTTCAGTAGGAGGTTGGCCTAATTCCTGTAATGATTCCAATAAGATATTAACCTGTTTTCGTTTGGCTTTATTGTCATCGCTATAATCACTAGCATCAAAAATGGCCAAGATTTTATTAGTCAATTCATATTGATGTTGATAATTTTTATATTTGGCTTCATCTAATTTGTCTTTATTTTCAGATAAATATTGGGGGAAATTTGAATTTAGGTCCTTGATTGGTTCATACAAGATTTCTTTCGCTGATAATTGTTCCAACATCTCCACCAACATCGAAGTCATATCCCCACCAAACCCACCAAGACCTCCTTCTCCACCTTCTCCACACAAGCCAGTTAATAATTGAGTCAACATATCTTCAGGATTTCCACCCAATGGATCATTCTTTATTTTCTCATCAATGGATTCACCGGATTTCTTCAACCTTTCCATAGTTTCCTTCATGACATATTCGAAATTTCCCGGTTTTTTCTCCTCAGACTCAATTTCTTCTCGATCATTCAATTCAAATTGTGTCACCAAGTTCTCAAATTGTCGTTGGGTCTCGGGATCTTCAATGTTTAAATCCTTGATTAATTCAGCAATACCAGATTGAAAATTAGCGTCTAATGGTTGGGTGGGGTCGGCAGGGATAGCACCGGCAGTGGATGATGATGTATCACCGGTGGCGGTGGTGGTTTTTGTGAGGGTGGCTCCTGGCGGTTTACTCAATACTTCATCGGCAAAGTCGTCCAAGAGGTCATCCAAGTCGTCCAAATCATCTTCATTGGATTTAGTCGATTCAGTCGGGGCGGCAGAAGGGGAGGCAGTAGGGGCAACAGTAGTAGCAACATCCCCGGTAGTAGTGGCCTTGGGAGTTGTTTCTTCAACGTCAGCAGCAGAGACAGAGTCAGTAGCAGTGGCAGGGGTGATGCTGGCTATTGTAGATTCAATAACGATTTCTCTTTCAATGCTTCCAGACATAGTTAAAGGCTTACTGATAGATAATTCACTCACTGATAGTGGAAAAAGGAACAAGAAGAAAGTGGTGAAAGTAAAAAATTTGTGTGTTGAAATTGATTTAACGAATGTGGGGCACAAAAAAAAACATTTTTCATCCCACGGATAAATCAATTAGCCAAGAGTTATATACCCTTAATAACTTACTGTATATATATACTATCTCTCTCTCTAATGAAATAAATTAAACTATTGAAATCAACAATATGTACAGTTACTACTCTACACACTTTCTTTCTTTCTTTCTCTCTCTACAACTTTGGTTTACTAGCATCAGGACCTCCGGCAGTAGCCACCTGATTAATATCCAACTTACCCTCTTCATTAACCCCCTTGGCATCATTACCAAAAAATACCACCGTAACCGTTAAATCATCTCTATATTTCCTACTGATGGGATTTGGGATCGAGATCAACATCGCGGTTTGTTCTTTTGATCCGCCGTTAGACAAGGCATTTCTAATTAGATGAGTCAGGACATTCCTATCTTCCAACAAGAACCCCGGTGGTTTTTTGCGTAATGGGGGCTTTTTGGAGGTTTTATCATTGGTGATATCATTCACTTCGGGTAATTTGTTCTCTTGTTGTCCCAACACATTTCTCCAAAGGGATTTTTGTGGTTTGATCATTTTTTCCTTCTCCATCCATTTCACCACCAATCCCACGATTTCTTCATTAGTCAACATTTCATAAAGTCCATCAGAGGCCATCACTAAGAAATCATTATTTTCAGGCGTGATCTTGGTGGTGGTAATGACCGGCTCGGCGGTGACATAAGGTGGCGAGGATAAATAATTGGGTAATCGTTTACCAAAGAATTGTTTATAGATTCGTTCTTGAATCGAGGCGGGTAATTTATATCGACAGTCTCCAAATGCTCTGGTTGGTTCTAAACTACCAAGCACTCTTCCATTTCTAATCACGTTAGGTTCATCTGGATGTTCACTGATAATTCTTGCTACTTCGGTGGGATTTGATCCCGTTTGGTCAATACTCAATTGACGCACCGTCCATTGGTTATCTTTAAATGACCCCAAAATGGCTCGTGAATCTCCCGTAACGGCCACCTTCAACATATTTGAATTGGTATCATAAAAGGAAAGCAATGCACATGAACCACTTAACGCTGGCATTAATAATTCTGCCGCTTTGGCCTTGTTGTTATCGGTGAGTAATTTTTCAATATTCTTAATCACCAATTCATGATCCAATTTCAAAAACCCATTCTTGATCGCTTGATCAATGGTAGCGCTATTGGGGACATATCTTAATCCCTCGTCATTATTATTGCTGTTGTTGTTGTTGTTATTATTATTATTACTACTAGGCACCGGTTTGAAAATGGTACCCAATTCATGAATGATATATCCAATTAATTGATCACGCAATTTCGAACTGGTGGTCCAACCACCATGTCCATCAAATATACCGAAAAACATCCAATCGGTCAAAACTTTAATATTGTTATCTTGCAAAATAGGCACCTGAACAATTTCTTCCAGTCTATCGTCTTCAATGGTGGCATTTGACGGGAGTTGACAAATATCATATCTTGTTACTCCTTTACCTCGATTGACCAAGAAACTTTCTTCAAATTGACGGAGTTTGGCACTTACTTGTTCATCACTCAATAAAAAGATTCCTTCTTTATGTTGTTGTTGTGAGATTGAATTGTGTTGATACATGGAATTAGTAGAAGTGGAGAAATATCTCTTGTCCTCTAAAAACTTGCCCCCTCCCCCTACTCCTCCATTGGTGGGAGAAGTGATCAATTGAGGATTGACAGATGGTGGCGATTGTGATGGCGGGGAGGGTAATGTATCTAAATTATAATAATTAGATTGATTCAAGGTGATATATGAACCCACGATAATGATGCCAGATACAAGAGCGACATTTCTAGTTTTGAAACTATGTTTGGCAGTGGCTGGTTTGGTCAGGGTTGGAATGGTGTTTAGTAATCGTCTAGATTGTAATAATGCAGAAGCGGCAGCTGATGATGAGCTTATTGACAGCTTGGAAGCTAATTGTCTTCCTAGTGTTTGTAGTTGTTTATTGGTTAGATATAACAATTTCGGTCTTACCGAAAGGACATAAACCATGGGAGGAATAGTAGTGGAAGTAGCAGTAGCAGCAGTAGCAGTGACAGTAGCAGCAGCAGGAGTAGCAGTAGTAGTAGTAGTGAAAGTAGTAGTGTACTACTCGTTTAACGTAAAGCTTTCTGTGGATGTCAAGTGAAATGAGAATCAAGAAATTCCCCCAGAAAGAATTTCAAACTATTTTTTTTTCTTTTGCTTTTTTCTTTTGGGTTGACGTTGGTTGGATGGATGGATGGATGGATGGATGATTGGGGGGAGCTGGGTTGGAACAATGAGGTATTAGCTTATACTGTCTATTGAGTACAGAAGAGGATAGACACCAAAATGGAAGAAAGATGCTCAATGGAAAGAGAATGCTCAAGAGAAAGAGGAAATCCTTCTTCTATAAATACCCCCCCCCCCCCATATCAATTGACCTGACCCACTCACCCACTCAAATTGTCCCAGTTGGCTCAATTACACAAAAAAGAAACGTTAATTAATTACACCAATAATTATTATTACTGACTTACTGAATTACGTAGCGGATATTTACAACTAAGTGATAATGATGATGTCAGTTATCTCCTCTCTTCGTATAGACCACTTAGAGAGACCTTATCTCTACTCTAACCATTTTCACTGTCATAGGAATTTGATATGGCTACTATTTGGTGGGGTTGTTGTTGTCATATATAAATATATAGCTGCTACCACTCTCGCTCTCTCTCACACACACACAAAACAAAAAGGTGTTTCTCCGGGTACATAAATCCGGCTTAGCTGATGAACTTATTGTTATTATTATTACTGTTGTTATTATTCACACCAGAAACGAGTACTATACCTAAACTGTTGTAATGAGATAGCCGTTCCAACTTAACATCACTGCGTATCATCGGGTTAGGACAACTAGAGTAGTTGTGTGCCAGCTAAACATCCTCAAAATGTCATTATTTACTATTCGCAAACATAGCAATCTACAAGTAAACTTCAGTAATGATTAAAAAGTATATATATTCCTTCACTCTCTCTCTCTCTCTAAAATAAAATCACATCATCATCATCAATACTAAATATAAAAGGTTCAACTGACCATACCAAATCCTGATAGCAACACCACAACGTCAGTATATTAGCTAAAATATACGGCAC
>JAJMHC010000207.1:0-44280 GCA_030582855.1 Hemisphaericaspora lyxosophila
TTTTTTTTGTTTTTTTGTTATTATTAATCTATAAAGTCTTCTTGTACATAGTCATGAGTGTTGAATATTATTATTTCCGTTTGTTATCATCATCTTCTTTCATTTCTCCAAAGAAATGTCTCACTTCTTCCTCTGTAACTTCTTTGCCTTGTTCAGCAAATGGTTTAAAGAAATCGCGTAATTTTTCTCGGATCTTATCATAGGCCTGAATTCCTTTAATTGCCTGGTCTCGAGGAAGTGATTGCAAGGCATTTGCACCCATATCTAGAATTGACCCATTTATCGATTCGGTATCTTGCGGAGGTTCATATACCGGATCGTCCATGAATAGGTAATTATTGTTTGACAAGAATTCATATAATCGAGACGCTTTGTCCACTGATTTATAAAGGTTGACGAGCTGGTCTCGGAAGTCATTAGTGAGGAATATTGAATATGGAGTAGGTGGGGCATAGAATTCGGTCGGGGTCGTTCCTTTCATTCTTTTCACAATGGGTTCGTCCGACTGGTTCTTTGAATGTTCATTTTTCGATTGCCAATCTTCTATCGTGCCTGTATTATCAAAATGAGATAATTTACATAGGATCGCTTGTGGAGCCCGCTCTTCAAGCTCTTTAAACACGTCTTTGAATTTCGAGATACATTTCCAGCAAATGAATACATCGAAATCATCCAATTTAGGAAAATGAGGTAAATTAAGTTCGTTGTCCTCGTCTTCTTGTTCTTGTTCTTGTTCTTGTTCTTCTTCGTCTTCTTCTTGGTGATTATCTCCAGCTTTCGACTGTTGTTCAGATTGTGCATCCTCTCCTGGAGGAGCAAGCTTATCTAACATATTTCCATCGCCTTCACCTTTGAGGTTCCTCACTGACGACTCCCTAGATATGCCCATTATACATCTATTATGATACCAGTCTTCCCCACATTCAAATCCAAAGTAACATTGAAGAATATCCTCTGTTTCTTCTAATGGATTATATGGCTGTTCACAACTACAGAAATTCCCCTGGAAATTCTGATTATAAATGTTTGATGACGAGGGAATATCTTCAGCCGCTAAGACCAACTCTTTAGAACCACTATTAGAAGATATTGACAATCTCCTTTGTTGTGTGTCTTTCCCATGTCTTCTTAAATTACAAGCACCATTATAAGTTTTTTTCATCTTTGTTGTGCCACAATCACAAACAAAGGCACGTTTACTAAACAATTCCACAATATCATGACTTGCGTGACATTGAATTGAGCAAGAATAACATACTCCAATGGGCTGGTTATCATTTTGCTTCGAACATGTCAAACAGGCAAATATTGGTTGTCTTAATTCACCTTGTTCGTAAGTACATTCATTTGGTTCATAGGGCATCAATTCTCTTGCTTCTCGTTCTAATTCCAATTGTGATTCGATATAGTCGACGGCAGTTACCGAGCCTTGACTGGCTACAGTATTTCTTTGTTCTTCTTCTGACTTCATGGTGGTGATGGATGAATAATGTTTTGATCCTATAAACGAGGTGGGTGTTTTGGTTTTGGTGGATTTGTTTTTTTTTTTGGTGCCTGTGAGATCGTCCAAGAGTAAGGGAGAGAAGAGACAGATATGGAATGGGTGGTGGCATGGGCAGACACTAGATAAGTTATTTACATATTATGATTGACGGATCGTTTTCTTTGATTTATAAACACTAAAAGTACAAAATAGAAATATAAAGGGAAATGGGGTGGAGGAGGGGGGGGGGGAAGCAAATGAACTTATGGAATGTGGAGAGACAGAACAGGGAATAGCCAGTGGCGAGCCTTCTCTACTTCTCTTCTACTCAAAAATTCATTAAATGCAGTAGATAACATGACATATCATTAGTAGTTGCAATTAGTAGATTTTTCAAATGTTGATGCAAGTAAAGTTGAGTTAATCACTTGCGGCGGCGATTTCTTTGCAAATATCATCATAAGCTTCTCTATATTCATCAGTCTTATCAGCATTCTTCTTGGATTTACCACCACCTGGGACAATGAAAACACAAGAGGTTGGTCTCTTGGTAGCACCAGCAGAACCTAAATCTTCCTTGGAAGGTATGAAAACATATGCCACTGAAGAATCTTCACATAAAACAGGAAGGTGAGAAACGACATCAGTTGGGAAAATATCACCAGCAATGACAACTAAACCCTTTTCACCCTTTCTTAAAGCCTTAACGACTTCCTTAACACCTCTCTTGACATGTTTGGCCTTGGAAGCTTTCTTGACAGTTTTTAAGATTTTCTTGTTTAATTTCTTAGATGCTAATGGTTTAGCGAATGGTAAGACTGCAGGCATTCTCTTTTCATAGTTGTCTTCAGATGCAGCTGCACCTTCTTCTGACTTGCTAACTTTATCTTTCTTGGCCATTGTTACTGTGTATATACTATGTGTACTCAATATACCTCTTCTTTAACCTGTCGATGGGAAAGTGAAAAAAAAAATTGCAATGAGAAGAGAAACTGTGCGAGAGAGATGCTCTCGAAGAACATTTTTTTAACCTTTACACGACAGCTTTAACTATGTCCTTACAATAAACTTCTACAGGTACTGACTACTGACTACTGACTACTGACTGCTACCCCCCCCCCCCCCCCCCCCCACACCCCAGTTAAAGTCTCGACAAGTTACATATAAGAGGATGCCACCCAAATCAGCTAGTGCAACCGCTGCTAGTAGAAAGAGAAAGAAGAATGTTGGATCTTCATATCAGCCACAGCAACCACCACCACAACAACAGCAACAACAACAGCCAGAACCAGAGGATGCGTTACAGCTACACAACCCTACAACGTCAAATTCACTCCCGGCATTACTTGAAGACAGCAAAGTGATCAACTACCTCCTAAAAATGCACCCTCGACAATCAATTGCCGACCATACTAGGTTCACTTACTTAACGATATTACTAACCATATCCGAGGCTCAGTACTTTCGAGAGCAACAGGGTATGGTTGATGCCTTGCGAAACAGCTTTGGTATTAAAGACATGACAATCTCCCCTGGTCAGCCAGGAAGTATCGATAGGTGCCTATACGTCTATGGTACTGTTGAAAATGTCGCCAAAGCTATGGTTTATATCTCATTCATCTTAAATACAAAATTAAACAATATTGCTGGGTTCGATTTGTTTACCTTAAAATCATCAAATTATAAAACAACTTTATTGGTGTTTAAAGATGACGAATTAAAGAAGAATGCGCATGGATTGAAGTATCTTGATCAATGCACTCTGTTCAATGTCAAACAGAATGACATTCAATCGATATTTGCTCAAGGAGATCTTCATGCGTTATTTAATTTCTATTTACAAATTATTGAATTGAAATTATCTTGTAATGATGATAATGGGTTAAACCATATTCAACTATTGGGTATTCACTTAGACCCCGCATTATACAAAAGATCAGATGACAATAACGAATTGTTGACTAGCAAGTCTGCCAAAGTATTAGAATATCTATATCCTAAAAGTACAGTCTAATAATAAAACGTGTGTATATACGTACATATATACATATATATATATATATCTTTTATAGTCAACTACTATACAAACAAAGTAAAAACGAATTAAAAACTGGAGAGTCTAGACATGAGTGATTTCAGCTGTCTTGCTCTTTCTGGAGAGCGAAGCAACTCTATCTCCCAATGATAATGCTAACCCTTGTCCCTTTGACCTTATTCTCACATGACCAATGATTGGCCCATCGGTTTGTTTTTCAATACATAAATTAGCCAACGCGTCTTCACCAAAACTAGAACGAGAATACAAATTAGCCGATAAGAATTGACATTCTTCACCAATCACCGCTCCCGGAGTTAAACAATTCATATTTGTTCCCTTCATTAATTCATCCATATAATCCTTAAGAGAGTCAATTTGTGATTTAATGGTGATTTTGTTTTCCCATTCAAATTCATTCCACATTTTACGGAATTGACTTTCTGAACAAGTGGCAGGTTTAATATAATCCATGATATCAACATGGACATCATTCAAAATAACAATGGTGGATTCGTTAGAATGTTGTCCGTCATAAACAATATTACCAAAAATAACCCCGGTATCAGCAGAGGTAACTTTAACGGTAGTTTGAACTTTATAGAACCCATGAGGTCCAATATTAGCAGTGGTTGGTTTATCAACAACTTTCAAATCACCGAGAGTGGCGAAATCAACCGACAAGTTTCTCAAAGTATTGGTAGTTTGATTCACCAATAACACATCCAATACAACATCAAATTGATGAACTTTAACAAATGCTTCAGCATAAATAGGATCAGAAAATCCAGTTAATGGAATGATCTTATTTAATCTAGATGATAAATTTTCCTTCTTGACATCACTTCCAGATGCAGCAATTACATCATCTTCAGTTCCACTTCCCAGTTTTGCGTTATCCTTGTCTAATTGTCTGAATACAATCGAATCATCAACTTGTTCCGCGTTTTGGTGGAAATCTTTGGCTAATGCTTCTGCCTTTTTAGCTTCAGCAGTGACAATCTGTGCTTTGAATGCATCTTTGGTATCTTCAAGGAAACCAGATTGAATGAGAGATGCATCTTCTTCATCATTCAAAATCTTAATATAAGTCAAAATTCTATCAGCTGAATCTTCATCAATCTTTTTGACCACAAGATTAGATTCCCCTACTCTTATGATGGAGACCATAATTAATAATGCTTCGGCTTTTAATGCATTCAATACTTTGGTAGAAGTAGTCAAAGTTTGTAAACGAAGAATCAACTTCACTAAAGTAGATGAAAGAACAGAACCTAAATAGAAGTCACCGCCAAGGATATGTTTTCTAATAGGAGTTTTAGTTTCATCTTCACTGGTGGTGATTTCTGCCGTTAAAGCAGATTCGGTAGCATAAGTACCATCGGGTAATACAACCGGGCCCCTCTTGGTCTTTTCATGTGATCCTTCATGTTCTTCAGCACCATTTGATTCGCCTTTGCGTTCACTGGCCAAAATTGGAACTTCACCAACACTTCCCCTAATGAATTTCCAAGATTCTTGCACTAATGATTCTTCCCAGGCATATTCACCAATGATCCAAAGTGCACCGCGGAAAACTTTCCCACTTTTGACATGGGGTAATGCCGCGATTAATCTTCTTATAATATCTTGTCTCAAAGCAGGGAATTTTTCAACCACTTCCTTAACAAAAGTAATGACTTCATATGCAGCTGAGGTATTCAATTCAGCAATTGAATCCAATAATAAATCAATCACATCGGCAGCCACCTCAACGAATTTGATTGCCATTTGATGAATATAATTGATTAATAATTGTCTATATTCTGAAGATTTTTCTTCATTGGAATGAGCAGTGGCCTGTAATTCCTTCTTCAATAATCTGACAATATCTTCCACATTTCTGTTGGAAATAAATTGAAGGGTGACTGAAAGTGCTTTCTTTCTCACGTCCATATCTTGTGATGATAATACTCGCAAGATTTCTAATGATAATTCTTGCAATACACCTGGGTATTGTTTATTTAAGTCATTGATTCTTTCCAAGGTGATAATCTTAACATTGTTGTTGGCTTCTTTGGTGGCTAAATCAACAAACTTATTACCTGCTAAAAGAATGGAATGTGGATCTGAACTCAACACAGTCAATACACTGGCAGCTTCGTAAACAACGACATTGGATGAGCTTTCAATAATTTCAGTAACTAATTGAGTGTATTGTTGTTTTAATGATGGGTTCCTGGTGGCGTCTCTTCTTATAAATTCGATAAAGGCCAATTGCAATAAAGGATCTAAAGCTTCAATAACTGAGATATTATCTTGGATATATTGTAAGGCAGCATCACGATTCAAATCACTTAAACAAACAAAGGCGTTTCTCTTACATACTGAATCGGCTTCATCGTATAAGAATCTGTAGATCAATTCATCAGCATCTGGAACTAAATGATCAGAAACCTTGTGAATGGAATAAAGAGCAAACACGGCATTCTTTCTAACATAAGCATGACGATGTTCAAGACATTGACGAACATTAGGAACTAAAGTTTCTAATAATTCAGGTTCTTTCAATTTAGTCAAATACCTTAAAGTATTACCTCTGATATATTCATTTGGATGTTGTAAATCACGTTGAATGGCATTACAGACAAGAATCATTTCATGTCTCATTTTACCATTTTCGTCCAATTTAGGACAAACTTCCCAATAGAAATACAACAATTTCTTCAAGTCCTTGTTTCTGGAAGGCATGATAAATCTAATGATATGCATCAACAAATCAGGCATGGAATCTCCATTAAGAATGGTAATTAAGATCTTCTTCATGGTGTCGATCTTGACTTCATCCTTACCTTTTTCTAATAAGGTCTTGAATTCATTCACTGACACTTTAGAAGCCGCATTGGGCTCGTAAATTAAGGTATAACCAGTATCACCCATTGACATTATTTGATTGTGGGGGGTGGAGGGTGGGGGGATGGTTGATTCACTGTGGTCTTGCTCTCTTCCAACTACGATTGACTGCCAATTGAACACTCTGTTTTTGTTTTTCGACATTTTTTTGTTTTTTTTGCTTCTAACTTGTTTCACGCACCGAGAAATTGAATAGAGTACACTACCTACACGTGACTTATACGGTGATAATTTTACAATTTCATTAATCACTACCACTACCACTACCACTACCTAATCACTATCACTATCTACGTCTGGATTAGCCAATACAAGTCTTGGCCGGTCGTTGTCATCGGCAAATTCTTCGGGATCTTGGTATTCAGCACTATCCATCTCATAAACATTTTGTAAGGTATCACCATTATATTCATCTAGTTGGGGCTGATTAATTTCATCATATACCTCTTCATTACCTTCTTGGTCATATTTATATCCACGGTGCTGATAATATCCAACTCCAATTTTTTCTGATAAGCTTCCTGAAGAATTTGAAGATGTGGCTGAAGTGCTTCTTTTTAACATATCTTCGCTATTATGAGTGGATGCAAAACTTTGATTATCACTATTACCACCACCGACACTATTTATACCCAATGAAGCATCGGTGACTGTTCGCGCAAGTGAAGCATCCCGAGAAACATTCTTTGAAGATTCTGAAGATTTATTAGAAGCGTCACCACCAAGTGTTGAACTAGTAGTAGTTGTTGTTATGCCTTGAGTTGTGGAAGTGATTCCCAACGAATTTTCATCATCATCGTCAACTTCGTCAATTTCACCCGCTAATAATCTTCGCTTCAAATGTCCATGCTTCAATTCAACACCACTGCTTTTCTTTCGGAATGCAGTGGCTCCAGATAACCGTAAATATCTACCATTGGAATTATCACTCAATGCCGATTTCTCCACTGGTAAAATACCAACTGGCAATTTCCATTTCGAGGGTCCACTTTCATTGTAGGAAGTACCCGAACTTCTTCTAATAGTCAAGACATAATTTGATCGTTCTCCTTCTCCGGGCTTCAAGTTCATAGTTTTCTTCATAGCGGCAAGGTTAACATTTCGATACGAACCGGCACTGAATATCGAACTCCCCGAACTTGATTGCCGACGGTGACTATTACCACCGCTTCTTTGTGATCCAAAGGTGGAGAAAAATGTATTCACGGTGTTGGTCTTGCTTAGTACTAAGGGTTCAGAAACGTGTCTTTGAACTTGTGTACTATTTGGTCTACTGGGTGATCTGGTGAATGTACTACCAGTGGATTTTCGAGTAGGGGGATATGGAAGAGTAGCCTTTGTTGATGATGATGGTTGTTGATGTTGTGGACGACCGGCGATGAACATTTCCAGAGCTCCAATGGATACATCATCCAACGTATCGGCGGTAGGAGTACCGGACCTGGAGGTGGTAAGGGGGGTTTCAAAGGGACTGGGGGAGTTGGTCAACTCAGGACTGCTGCGGTTATGTTGGATACCCAATTGATAGGAAGGATCAATTGGTTCCCCATCAAGTGAAATACTCATGTCCATAGGATATGGAGGTTGGGTTTCCCTGTCGCTTGTTTTGGAACTACCGGAGCTAATGGTAGCATCCTCGGTGGGATATACAGGACCCAAATCCGAAAGTCCAACCATAGGTCGGGATCTAGTCATGCTAAAGTCATCACTAGAAGAATTTGTATCTCCTCTGCCGGTATTCCTGAGCGAGTCACTATCATCTTCAGCTATATTTAAGAAGTTGTCAATTTCTTGTTCTAATTCACCGATTATATCCCCACCAATGCCACCTGCTGCCGGCGACAGTTGTGGTGACAGTGTTGATGACTCGTGCGTAGGGGAATTATCAGAAACCAAAGGAGAGGGGGATGTTTTAACTATATTTGGGGTTTGGAAATAAAGATTATCAGAATCAGGGGGAGGCTTTCTTCGAATTGATGTTCCTATTTTACGTCCGGTGAATTGACTTGTAGGAGACATTGGAGGCGTCCCACTTCTCGGTGAGTGATTTAATGATGATATGGGTGAACGGGCAGGTACGGCACTCCTTATACCATTTGCCAGTGGAGATGATTCTTTGCTGATGGGCTGATTTATGTTAACTTTGGCAATGGCCGGAGGGTGACTTATCCGATTGGTGTGGGTGATTGAAGAGCTGCTCCTGGGTGTAGGTAGAGTTGGTTTCTCTGAGCTAGTGGTTGCTGTTCTTGGTGGTGAGGAGAATGGCGGTGCGGCTTGATTGGTGGGTGTTTTGGGGGCGATGGGGGTGCTTGGTTTATTATTGATTGCCCTATCCAGGGGTGATGCCTGCGAATGTGAGTGCGGGTTGAATATCGAAGATATTCTGAACCCAAATGATTTGTTTTGCGATTTATCTGATGACATCGTTACTCCCTTTGTGTGTGTGGGGGGGTGTGTGCGTATGTGTGTGTGCGTATGTGTTTGTTTGATTGTCCTGTGGAGTGGCCTCAATTATGGTGTGAGGCGGAACCCTGAGATAGCTATTATTGTCGTTGGCTGGTTGTGTCAACTGTATGCTTATCAATGAACGTTGTGTTATCTCTGTGTAATTAGTGGAACGTATAATGCTTGCTCCATATATGAAACTCTTCTGGCGTGGTCCTTCCTTCCAAGTTGATGAACCCTTGCTTTGTTCTTTGTTACAATGGTTCGTAAATTTTCAAATTCCAAATTCCAAGCACTGACAGGAGTCGTGCACCTGAGAAAATATCACCGGAACCCAAACAGCCAACCAACCAACCAACCAACCAATCAGTCAGTCAAACCAATCAGGCCAGAGGGTAAAGTGAAGCCCAACGAGGTATGGAGAAGCGATATGTCAATATGAATGGTCAGAGACACAATCGCAACGATGGTAGGCTACGGAACCTACGATCAATTCATTTTGTTAACTTGTACTTAGCCACCAACAAGCAATCTAAATTAACATCCCCAATCAAGAGACAGCAGCAGCGGAGGCGAGCTACAATCACAGCCATTCCAGAGATAGAAGAACTAGAAGACAATGACGAATTGATAGAGATAAGTAATCGACGAGTTCTTGATTCGTTTATGACTATTCATTTGCTTACAAAAAGGAAACACGATAGAAACGACAAGTTGCTCTATATAAGTGATATTCAACATGAAACGATGAATCCTGAATTTGACACTATCTCATTACCTTCAATACCAAGTAACGACAATAGGATGGTAATTAAGTTATACACTCGGCCCATATTCAAAAAAATTGCCAATGCAAACACTGGAACTGAATGGCATTTGTTGGCCGTTTATAGAATTGGGTTAGATCAATTGATATACATTGGTGAAGAAGATAAAGTCAACGACGAACTATTATTCAAACCAAATTCAATCGTATTCAACTTGAATGGTAGATGGTATACATTACCTAATCTACTAATCATTCCTCAACAGAAATTGTTATCTAGTGTAACTAGCTCAACTAATCATCTTCAACCCATTCCATCGTATTCCTTCGATTCAATTAGGGCGATTAACAATCTAACTCGCTCGATTAAAGAATTTGAAATTTCAAAACACAAGCTAAGCAATCAAATATCAGATAATATCCATGTTGTTAACGATACCAACAATATAAATAATATCTCGATATTTTTAGGAAGATTGCGGAGTCGGTGCCATAGTCTATCCAAAGCAATCATTACTGAAAAATCAAAGAATGATGAGATTAGATCACAAATTTATCAAATCCGCAAACAAATTGATGATTTAAATGAAATAATCTCAACCAAATTCCAATCTATAAAGGAAACTACCCTTAGTCAAATAGAATTATTTGAATCTGAAGTTGAATCAATCAAAGAATCTCAACGGGTAACCCTCTATCCTAAACTATTATCCCACTTACAGTCATTGACCAAAATAATCCAACAAGTAATCCCAATTGAAAATATTGACGGAGTTCAATTTTCAATACTAGGGTTCCAGTTCCCATCCGATATGAAACAGCTCCTAGGCATCTGCTATTACGATTCGTCTGATTTGAAAAATACTTATTACCAACCCAGTTTTCAGAGTGTGTCACAATGGCATGCCTTCAAAATTTCCCAGGTCAACTGTGGAATCACATATATTGCCCACATCATTACCCTATTGGCATATATAACCAACACTCATCTCAAATATGAGATCATCCTCGCTGGAAGCTCTCACAGTTTTATAGTTGACCACGTTTCGGACACTTATCCCTTATCGTCAACCGTTAAACCCGTGAAACCATATAAGTTCAGTCTATGTTATAACCCTAACAAGATTGAAAAACTAACAAACAGTAACGAAGGGAAATGCATATTAATGAATCAAGATTTTGAATACGCTATGAAGTTACTTGAGAAGGATCTTATCCTTTTGATAAATCATACTACCGAATTATGTAACAGAGTATATCCTGGGGATATGAACACCAGCAATAGCAATTACAATGAAGTCCCACTAGATTGTTTAGATAATTTCTTGTGGAATTTGAAATACTTGATGTTATTCATGACCGCACCCCCATAGATAGAGAATGGATTTTAATCTACAAAATTGTTAATTCAGGGCCTAATGGAAGAGGGTTTCTGAAAATTGTAAGATAAATTAAAATATACATTACATACGAAATTAAACAGTATGAATACAATTATGAATCTTTTTTTTTTTTTTTTGATAAAATTCATAAAAACAAAAACGAAAGCAAAAACGAAATCTAGTGAGGTGTAAAACTAAAATAAAGCCACGGCAAGAGCAGCAACCGCAGCTCCAACAGGGGCAATCAATCCGTTGGCAGCACCACCTTGAGTAGTAGTCTTGGATGCTGTGTTGGTAGCTGAACTGGTAGTTCCTTCCTTGGATGTGGAGCTGGTGGTCTTGGTTACCAAAGTGGTCTTACTAGTATCATCGGAAACGTGACCACTGGTAACACTAGTAGTACCTTTATCGGCACTTGCATCAACAGCAGCTTCAATTCTTGAATACCAAGGAATACCGGTTGCAAAACTCTGCAATTCAGCGATATTTAAACTTGGATCTGCCAACATTGTGGTATATGCATAATCGGTGTATGTTAAGACATGGGTTGCAATTGAGGCCAATTCTAATGGAATACTGGTGGCAGTTGCGAGGAACTGTATATATTCAGTCTTGTGAGATTGATAGTCATCAACTAAAGCAGTTAAAAACTTTATCTCAGATTCCACCAGTTGGTCGGCACCATAAACTGAAGTTGATAATGACAACAAGGCGATGGATGTTAATGTTGATGCTTTCATTATGGGTATGATATTTTTTTTTGTTTCTGTCTATAAAAGCAGGGTAAGTGATACAGTATGATATATATATATATGTAGAAAGAATAAAACATCAAAAGGAAACCACAGGAGCACATATGTGTGCCTATTTATACTTTTGTTGATTCCTTAGTAAAATGTGTTTTGCCATTAATAGCAAAAATTGGAATGTGTTTTTTTGGTCCCAGATTTATTTCCTATTTAGGAAATGAGGTACTAATTGGGAAATATGTTTTTCCACGAACCGATCTCCAATGAGGATAGCTATACTAGAGGACAATGATAAAACTTGCCTCGTCTACCCTATTGGTCTGTGGAAAAACGTCTGTGGTAATTGGTCACAAGAGAACATGGAAAGGAATCCATGATCCTATATATATATAGGCTTTCTTGTGATTCAAGTGTCCTAAAGAAAACACCCCTCACCGAATGAATGTGTTGTGGAAAGTATGTCATTTTGTTCATCCTCATCATCATCATCAATGTAACCACCCCGGTACTCCTAATACGTAATCTATATATCAAACGACGTGTCTCCCTTTTGGAAACAATGTAGAGAAGAATCGGTAAATGCTATGATGAAGCTACTTTTTAACCTAATTTCCATACGATAACACGCAGTACAATAGTCTGGTTCCTGATCAACCTACACCAATCATCAGATAACATTACTTATCAAAGAAACTTATATTATTTATCCAAAGAATATACCGAGATATTTAGAAAATTGTTGAATTTATAACAACAAAAGACCAGCCATAACAGCAAATCCTCCGGCTCCAGCTGCAACACCAGCAGCATCATTTTTAGTACTAGTAGCTGATGAAATTTCCGATTTGACTGAAGACGCCTTGGAGGCTGCTTCAGATGCTACCGAATTAACGTGTGACTCTATAGCCGATGCTACAGAAGTTGCCACAGATGCAGCAGCAGTTACTGCGGCACCAACTTTTGATGTGGCATCACTCAATACGCTATCGGTTACTGCTGCCGACACAGTAACGATACTGGCTGATAAAATTAATAGGGTGGATGAAAACTTCATATTCTTGTTCGATTGGTGGAGAATGGATATCAATTCCTAAATCAATTAAAAAAATTATTTAATTTAGGGGGGAAGGAGGAATGGGGGGGGGGGAATTGGTGAGGTATTTATATTACTAAAGGTGGAGAAGTTGGCTCTGACAGATGGTGCTTGCTCCTTGTCTGCTGTGGTTGCCCCTCCCTTAGTTTTATCATGCTCTCAGCCCCCCGCCCCAATACAAAAATACGGATGTAGGGAGAGAAATATTGGCTGATTGTGTCTGAATTACGGATGAATTGGGTCAGAAACAATAAGCATAATGTAATTCGTGGGTCATCATCCACGTTTATTCAGGCGTGTTACTGTGGAACGACTACGTCATTTGATACTAAGGAGAATTTACGAGGACGTTTCAAAGGATGACTTATTATTCAATTGAAATCGACGTTTCATCTCGGGCGGTGGAGCAGTGAAACGTAGGCTTCAATAATAAGAATAGTAATAATAATGAAATACCTCAATAATAAATCTCCTTCTCCACAGTTTCAGTGCTGTTCCCCGATGCAGGGATTTACAAGGCACAATTTAAAAGCCACCATTCTATCCTGAAAGTTTCAAACCTGTGTTTATGGAACTGCAACTCTCTCTCTCTCTCTCTCTGGACTGCATCTCCTATTAATTACACCCATCTTTGACTTTCCCCCCCCTGCAACTAAAAACAATCTCAATTCAAACATTTGATCAGCCTGCCAATTAAGTCATGAAATTCTGAACTCCCTAAATCGTAAATGAAATAATTCTTCAAAAAAAAAATGCTTTCTTTTTTCTTTTTTTGGCACCTCAGAATGATGTCAAATGCATATACGAAGTTACTCTATTGCGTTGCCACGTACCTTGGTTGGTAGTCTCGTAATCACAACCAACATTTTCTTTTTTTTTTGGCAACGTACGATTGGTCTTTAACTTGCTGGTGTAATTCATTTAACTTGACTTGTGAGCACAAATCACTCTTGGATCACCAGGGGGATGCGTTTGAAGTTTCCTTTCAGCAGTAGTTAACTTTACAATATCTCTCTCAGTTCAAACAGGTTTCTTATGCGTCTCTCTATAATCAAATATCATCGTACTACTATTCTGAGGATAAGGGCGAAATTATATCACAATCCAAAGTACCCAGCCATTATTTTTCAGATTTGAAGTTCTTGCTAATTTTCGCAACCATTCTCCGTCCACTCAAACAAGGAAACAAAATATATCATTTATGGTTTACTCCGAATACAAGACTACTATTTAATTCAATAACAAACATTCAGATGTATTAATTATGTTTTCTAATTAAGCATCTCGAAGATGTAAAAATTAAGTAAAAAACAAAAAAAGCTATTTAATTAACACCTAAACTTATAATAATAACATACCAGCTAAGGCGGCTAAACCACTGGCACCGGCAGCGAGACCAACAGCGTCACCCTTGGATTGAGAACTGGACTTTGGAGCAGCAGAAGACTTAGCTGAAGACGTTGCTGAAGACGTTGCTGAAGACTTAGCAGAAGACTTAGCAGAAGACTTAGCAGAAGACTTAGCAGAGGAAACAGCAGAAGACTTGGCTGAGGAAGCAGATGAGGTGGCGGCGGAGACGGTAACAGCGGTGGCAGTTAAGACGAATAAGGCAGTGGAGAACTTCATTGTTGAGTAATTGGTTGTGGTGCAAAAATAGCTTGGGGAAGAAATTCTTTAAATAATGATTATTTGAGGGATATTTTAGTTATATTTATACCAAAAGGCAAACGAAATGCCACGAAACTTCTACCAAAGCATAGGGTGACAATCATAATTGCCATCGCATGTCCTGGTCCTAAGGGGTTACGAACAATAACAATATTTACTTTGTGCCGAGTAATAGATCTGAAAAAGCTTAAAAATGAGCAATAAAATATTTAAAGTTCTTGGGTAATATTTACTAACCGCCAAGGCTTTGTGTAGTCACCACCAAATACACCAAATTCATACCCCCTCCCCCTTATGCAAAATCGCCCATTTCATTGCGCAAATTCCTCCCTCTCCCTCTCCCTCTCACTCTCACTCTCTCTAGGAAGCATATATCAGGGTTGATCTATCATTTTAACAAGGTATACATTGACCGCGATCGCTCACTGGATGCATAAATTATTACCCGCGGCGCAAATATTGATGTAATTTAGCAGATTACATAAGATTATAGATCAATATATATTCAACAATGCAAGATAGGAGACAATTTTTAAGGTGGTAGTCGCCTTGAAACTTGGCCAGGCCGCCTGGCTGTCTCATTTTGGACAAACTGTCTACAAGGAATCTTTTTATAGGTAAACAAACGAAATGTTGGTTTAGGCTGCTAATTACCAATGACTGCAATTTAGCAACCAGACTTAGCTTAATTTTAAGTGAATGGCTGGCTATTAGACGACGACATAGCATCTTTTTTTTTTGTTTTCAATTTCAGATGCAACCTCTCTTAGATATCACATGTGGGGTACCATGGTTACAAATATGGTGGAATGATCCCCGAATTTTAATTCTTGTCACTAAATCAGTCATTCCACCTTGTTTAAATTATTACACAGTATAATTTAGCTCAATACTATCAGCAAAAAAAAGAACAAGAAAAACACTCTATGACCCAGATCAATTTAACAGGATGGCAGATTGACCTTTTCAGAGAATCTCTTTCGATATGTTTTCTGGCTGTCAAATTGCCGCAGCTATATTATTTCAAGTTTCTATTGGAACCCAAACTATGGTTGGTGGCGGTACAATGATCTTGGAATGGGTAACCGAATTCATTCCAGAAAGCTAATTCACCTGGCCAAGCACCCCATTCGTGACTCACAAATCTACTTCAACGTAATTATAAATGATTACTTTATATTAATACAAAAAATAAAAAAAACACATACTTACGAATGTTACACATAAATCATCCCATGAATGCTCCTGCAGCAAGACACAAATTTCTTCTTGTGAAGTGAACCTTATAAACCGGGGTCTTTTTGGTGAAGTATGCAGTCATATGATCACTAGTAGCTATAATTTCCTTCTTGTTTACCTTTTCCGCGGGCTTTCCATTAGCAGTATTACTAGCGGTGGTGCCATCTACCTTGGTATTATCCTTCAATGAAAATGCCTCTGGTTCGGGGCCAGCATCATTGGTGTTTCTCTTCACATCCCACACTCTGACACTGTTATCGGCACTTCCACTCACCAAAACACTACCATCGCGACTAAAAGCAAGACTATAAATCGATGTTCTTCCGTGCCCTTTCATTGCCTTTAATCTTCTACCAGTGCCAATATCCCAGATATTCACAACACTATCTTCACCCGCACTAGCAAGCCACCTACCATCAGGTGAAACCGCAAGACAGTTCACTGAATTGGTGTGGCCCATAAATATACGTACACAATGACCAGTTTGAACGTCCCACATACGACACGTCTTATCACTGGATCCAGTAAAGACGTAATTTGAATTTGGATGGAATTCAACACAATCTACATCATTAATATGCCCGGCAAAGATTCTTAAAGGATAAATATGATCAGTAGCCCATAATCTTGCCGTTTGATCATGCGATGCAGTAGCGAAATAATGTCCCAAGGGAGAAAACTTAACATCCCACACTGGCTGGTTATGACCTTTATAAGATACAAGGCAAGTATATGTGTCCAACGACCATAATCTCACCGTCTTATCTTCGGAAGCAGACAATAAGAATTTATTGTCGGGTGAAAATGAAACATTGTAAACTGGACCACTATGTCCAATTAACTTTCTGGTGTTTTCGGTACGATGACGATCTCTTTTTAAACCCGATTTTAATGGCTTACCATCTAAACTCCAGAGTTTAATATAACTATCCTGGAATCCAGCCGCCACCATATTGGAATCTTCATTGAAATCTATACAGGTCATGTCATTATTAGTATTGTGGAAAGTGTACATACACACCGAAGGAGCACTTGCCTGAATAGCTCCGAGCTTAATTTTTGATCTCGAATCTTCCACTTCCAATATCATTCGTTTGATATCAGAAGAATCTTTCACTGGTAAGGGAATTGATTCTCTAGCCGGTGAATCAACGTCTGCTTTTGTCATATCTTGAAACTCTTCCGTTAATGTCTTACCATTGACCGGCTCAATCTTTTCATCTTTAATTTTTAATTCTGCTTCGATTTCCTTGGTAACTTCGGGGTCGATGGGTAATTTTCCCAACTTAACTCCCTGTTCATTGAATTTCTCCACTTCATTGGTATCTGTAACATATTCGGGTATGCCTTCTTCGGGATTAGCTTCACCCTCTTGATCAATTTTATCGGGTCTATTTATTGAAATCACTGGATCTAAATATTGGTTAATTATACGGATTAAAACTGCACCTCCAACCGCTTCATTTTCATGAAGAAAATATAATAATAAATTCAACGAAGTCTTAGATACCAATATTTTATATTTGTGATTTCTATAAGCCATCGCCAATTCATTTTCTTTTAAATGTTCCGGTAAAGATAATCCAGCAAACTTAGTAGCTTCGACTCCATGCAAAATAATATGATCAGATTTAAACCTATCAAAAAACTGCTTAGCGTGTAATCCATACCCTTTGGAAATTAATTCTAAGAAACAATGAATAAATAAAGGATACAAAACCCTCGATAATTCCGGTTTGTATAAATCCAAAGAAGAGTCAACCCAACGTCTCAACATAGAATAGGCAGTAGTATATATCTCGGGCTCATTCTCTCTCTTCTTTTTCTCTTCCAAATCCTTCAAGTCACGCAAGTCCTTTTCCTTGGCCAATCTAACTTCTCGATCTTTGATTTCTTTCAATTCTCGTTCAATTTTTGATTGCTTCTCACGTAAATCACGAAGTTCACGCTCATTCTTAGTTAATTTATCCTTATATTCCTTTTCCTTCTTGCCATCAATTTCACTAGGACTGGCAATCGAGGTGCTGGCAGGAGTAATTGCTGGCACAGGTGGGGTTGGGGTGTTGGAACTTTCTAAACGAAGCATTGATTCAGTACGATGATATCCCTTCTTATTAAGATACTCCAACACAATTCTGTTCAAGTCAGCTTGCGAGTATTGTGGTTGATTGGCTCTGGCTTGTGCTGGTCTAGCTTGTGTGGCCTGACTACCGGGCGGTGGTGCTTGTGCTGGTTGTGCTGGTTGTGTTGGCTGTGTTGGTGGTTGTGCTTGTTGTTGTGCTTGTTGTTGCTGTTGTTGTTGTTGAGGTGATTGTTGTTGAGGGTTTACAGGTCGTACTCCTTGTCCAGCAGCAATGTTTTGATCGCTGGACTGTCTCTGTGAGACAGGAGGTACTGGATCGTTCTTCTCGCCTGCCATGATTAGATTAGCTCACAACGTTATTCGAGAAGTAGTGTTCTAACTGTATTGTTGTGCTTACTTAGAGCTTTTCGGTCGGAATGAATTTTTTTTTTTTCAAAACCGCCAGAATAAACAGCGACATGTTAAGGTTACGACATGCGACATTCACTGTTAATCTATCTACCTACCTATCTATCTATGGAGACTTCTATTAAGAATTGGTTTTGCCACATCCCAAGGACCTTGAAGTTCATTCTTGTATCTCTGAAGTGATAGAAAGTATGCTGGTATAACCATAATCATACTTATCGAGGCGATAATCCAGTAAATCAAGAACTGGTAGTTCAATAATGAATACATGATATAATTAACCAGATTGAACACCACGGCAAACACCAACATATGAACCTTGTTATAATTTAATTCTCTTAGCTTGGCATCAAACAAAGGTAATAGGATACTTACTTGAATGGCAAATAGCACAAACAGGAATACCTGCACTGTAGTTCCCAACCTGGACGCCAATACAATGGCATTTGATAACGAGATATTAGTGGATATTATTGGTCTATGGGGAGCGTTTCTTCTGGAAACATCGGCTGAGTTCATACTATAATCATGCAACATGGCATTTGCAAAACATAACATAAATGAAATTGCCCAAATGGAATCTGAAGATGTTGATTTAGTCAATGATTTTAACACGGGCGAGAAAATTAATACAATAAATATTATTAGTATAAAAGACTTGATGTTTATCCGATTTTCAGTGGTAAACAACATAAACCCAAATAACCAAATTGGACTGCTGAATAAGGTTGGCTTAATTGGATCCCAATTATGAACATATATCCCTTTGAAGGTTAAGATCACTAACAAGATACACGAGACATAGAATACAATAAGTGAAAAATCTTCCACCAACTTGACATATGAATATTTGGCCACGGTGGTGTTTCTCTTCAATTGCGATAGAAATGATTTATCGGTATAGTTGTCGGGATATGGTTGTTTTAGATATAGAAGCTTCTTCCACCTTGGTAATGGTTTCTGTGGTGGTCTGAATTCTGGTGAAGAAGATAGGGAAGACGGATGAAGGTATATTCGTCGACCAGGTGGTGTACGCGGTGATAAACATTTCGTTCCCGACGGGGTAGAGCTACCACCCCTAACTCTTTCTGGTTCCATTTGTCTTTAGTATACTTCTTTCTGTGGGGTGCCAGTGGCTGCTGTCTTTTTTTTTTTTTTGGTTTCAACTCCATTAGTAAAGAGCAAAAACAAAAACCATATATATTTATATTTATATATATTTATAGCAAACAGACCCCCTCCAAAAAAAAAAAACTTTATTTGATTATGAATCACTCTACACAAGGAAACCAAAAAAAGACCATACCACTATGAGCAATCCACAACCAAATAGATCAAACAACAGTTCCTTACCGACTCCGGTGCCGAGACATTCGTATAATCCGTCAATATCTTCCACTGTTACTCCTCAATATTTCAAAGCTGCTAGATCGGGATCTAGTGCATATAACGGCAAATTGAGTAGAACCAGTACCAACAACACAGAATCATTCATTAATGGAGGAGCTGTTGATATTCAAAGTTTACGTACAATCGATAAGATCCAAGGGGCAAAGCCAAGTGCCACATATGGCGATAAATTATGGACTCAGATTGATGTATTGGATGATGTTAGAAACATGGCTGAAGAAGTGAGGAATAAAGGTTCATTCTTTAATGATAAATTCAATCAGGAATTACTGAAGTTGAAGGTACTGCAGAACAAGTTACTAGAAACTATGTCAACTCAACAATTTAGCGATTTGAATGCCAATGAGCATCAGAAACAATTATATCATCTTAGTGCACTGATGTCGTCTCCCCCTTCAAAAGCTGCCAATACTTCGGAAACTGTAAATCAATTGCACGGGGATGATGATATTGAGGAGGAGAAGAAGAAGAAGAAACAACAACAACAAAAAATAAATGCATTTTTCCAAGATGATGATCTTGATCAGAAGAATCAAACGGTGTATAATAAACAGAATTTCGATGAGATTAATCAGTACGTAGAAGCAATTAAAAAGGATTTGGGCCAGTTGGGTGAATCAATGAAAGAATTTGACGAGTCCACGAGAGAAATTTGGTAAAAAAAAAAAGGGGGGGGGCTGGCACGTTTTGAATATCAGGGTAGATACCAGCAACAAAAGACAGTGAAAAGAAGTGGTATGGAAAAGATCCTCAGCTGAATCAGGAGAGCAAAAAATTTTGAACCCCTACGTGAACGGCATCCTAAATGGAACATAGTTGATATACAGAAGTAAGACACAGGTGCAGCTATATCGCTTAAGAAGTATTCATACGATACTTGCATAAGGTCCTTGCATAAGGTCCATGCACAAAACCCATCAGGTGGTGCTAGACCCACCAGAAAACGATGTTAATAACATCCAATATATAATTGCCCGTGTTTCATGTCGTCAGGTGTTCAATGAAACGAAAGTTGTCTGTGTAACATTCGCCTTTATTTATCTAACAATGTAAATGCAACAAGGACCTCCACTTAATATTATCAGGATATAATTTCAGAGAGAAGAGGTCAATCAAATCCATGATGGGGTACGGTGGTTGTGCAACTCGTTAGGCGTTATATTTTGTAATTCAGCCAATGTGCTGCTTCGATATGAATCTCGGAAAAACTTGCTGCGAGTGTTTTTTTTTTTTTTGGCCGGAGGAATAGCACAGTTTGAGGTGGTTGGGGGAGGAGGGGTGGAGGCACGAATACAACAAAAATAACTCACCCATTACAACCACCTCCGAAAAAAAAAATTCGCAGAATTGAAATTCTATTTAAAGTTCACCACATTTCCACCAAGTTATTCATTGCAATTGTTTGATTGTCATTGATTATTATTCTTTGTAATAAGTAGTAATATTTGATTCAACAAACGATAATTTGGTTTCCTTGACCTGTCAGTATTACAAACAAAAAAAACACACACACGAATAGATACAAATATAGGTTCACATATCAAAAATGGTTCATTTAGGTCCAAAAGCTCCTCAGCATAGAAAAGGTACTTTCACCGATGTACCACAACCATTAGTAGATGAATTAAATGTTTTGCAACAACAATTCACTGTTTCTGGTGAAAAGTTGCGTGAAATTGTCGATCATTTCCAATCAGAATTAGAAAAGGGATTATCTAAAAAGGGTGGTAATATCCCCATGATTCCAGGTTGGGTTATGGATTACCCCACGGGGAAAGAAAAGGGGGACTACTTGGCGATTGATTTAGGTGGAACTAATTTGAGAGTTGTTTTGGTTAAATTGGGTGGAAACCGAGATTTCGATACTACCCAATCAAAATTCCCATTACCTTCTAGTATGAGAACTGCATCCAGTGAAGAATTATGGGATTTTATAGCTGCTTGTTTGAAGGAAGCGGTGAAAGAATTCTTCCCGGAGGGATGTCCTGAAGTTTTACCTTTAGGTTTTACTTTTAGTTATCCTGCTAGTCAAAACTCCATTAATGAAGGTATTTTACAAAGATGGACCAAGGGTTGGGATATCAAGGGAGTGGAAGGACATGATGTTGTTCCCATGTTACAAAAAGCCATTAAGAAGGTCAATGTCCCCATTGATGTGGTGGCTTTAATTAACGACACCACCGGTACTTTAGTCGCTTCCCTGTACACCGACCCAGAAGCTAAGTTGGGTTTGATTTTTGGTACTGGAGTCAATGGGGCTTATTATGAAGTTGTCAAGGACATTCCAAAATTAGAAGGGGTTATTCCTGAAGATATTTCATCCCAATCTCCCATGGTGATTAATTGTGAATATGGGGCATTTGATAATGAATTGGCAGTATTGCCAAGAACAAAATACGATGTTATTATTGATAAAGAATCTCCCAAACCAGGCCAGCAATCCTTTGAAAAGATGAATTCGGGATACTATCTTGGTGAAATTTTAAGATTAATCTTACTTGAGTTATCTCAAGAGAAGAAGTTAATTTTCTCCGGTCAAAATATCACCAAATTACAACGACCATTTATTTTAGATACTTCTTTCCCCGCTGCAATCGAAGAAGATCCCTTTGAAAACTTATCTGATGTTTATGATCTTTTCAAAAACGTTCTTGACATTGAAACCACCGGTCCAGAAAGAAAAGTCATTCGTAGGATTGCCGAATTGGTTGGTGAAAGATCGGCTAGATTGTCTGTCTGTGGTATCGGTGCTATCTGTAAGAAGAGGGGATATACTACTGCCCATTGTGCAGCTGATGGATCGGTTTATAACAAATATCCAGATTTTAAGATTAGAGCCGCTAAGGCATTAAGAGATATTTTCGAATGGGATGATTCTGTCAAGGAAGATCCTATTATCATTGTTCCTGCTGAAGATGGATCTGGGGTGGGTGCGGCTGTGATTGCTGCTTTGACTGAAAAGAGATTGAAGGAAGGTAAATCGGTTGGACTTGCTCATTAGAATTTGTGTTATAGTAGGAGTAGTGTTTATATATATATGTATGTATTTTTAAGTTCTGACGATTTAATGTACGTGTTTAGCACTAACGGTTAAAATTATCGTTGTAGTCAGTATTCTGCCCTTGGTACCACACCTCCACAACATCCAAACCCCTTTAGATTTTTTGATTTTCTCTCTCATTTATTTTTTGTTGTGTGTTTTTTTTTTTTTTCATCTGAAACTAAACCCAATCAAGAGCAAGGGTCCGCCATCAATCACCATGTCCACCATTGCAGCAGAAAAACCAAAGAAATCGTCACAGGAAGGGGAACACGATGAAACTGTACGGACCGCATCTTCCATTTCGGACGATTTGCAAGCTCTCAATGAAAAGGTGGAAATATTCACCAAAGGAATAAGAGACGACGAAGGCGAAGGTGATATCCCATCAGGAATTGATGAATTGACAGAAGGAAACGACCTCACGGTCTTGAGAGCACAATTGTCACCTGATGAGTTGGTGACTGACTATGATATATTAAACACTGAAAAATTGATCAATGAATCTAGTCTTGTCCAAGGTGAAGATACGGACGAGGAGGAATCATATGTTCACCAAACTACTGTAACCATAGATATTTGGGATATACTAAAGAGGGGGTCTATAAACTTGGTGTTACCGTTTATCAACGGGATGATGTTGGGATTTGGTGAGATATTAGCTCATGAGATTGGGTTTAAGTATGGTTGGGCTGGTGCTAAGGTCGAACCTCCAACAAGATTAGAACAAAGAAAGAGAGAAACTTCAAAGTTCTTGTAAACGCTTGTTTGTTTGTCAGTTGCGATAAAGTTGCTGTAAAGTTGCTGTAAAGTTGCTGCGTTAATCAATAATCATTGAATAGGTTGAAGTTTCGCTAATAAGTGTCGTGGTGAGATTGTTCATGAGGATTGAACTCGAATAACAAGTGCTGTAAATATGTGTAAGTAACATCCATAGAAGAAGAATCCCTATGGGTTGAGTGTTATGGGAATGATTCTCATCTATCCATCTCTATTTGTATTGCCAAGAGAATATAATAAAAATCATTTACCAGGGATCCCTAACAAGATAGTAAAACACTAGAATTTTTGTATAAAGAGACTCCCGGGGTATTATTCATTAAGTATTGGCGGGGCAGAGTACACAGGGGATACAGTAATAAGTTGTTGCATATCGGGATATTGTCCCGGACTTTCGGTTTTTTTGAACAGGTAAGGTGTGCTTCTTAATAACTTTTTTTGGTTTTTTTTGTCGGATTACTGCACCCGAAAGTGCATCTATGAATTTTTCAACAAATCTTCCAACCCCGTCCCCATTCTTTCTCTATTTCTTCTTCTTCTTCTTCTTCTTCTTCTTGTTCTTCTTCTTCTTCTTCTTCGTCCTCAATTGACTAGTAGCAAACTTCGTTTACAATGTCTCAAGATAAAAGAATTGAATCAGATGCTTTTGGTGAAATTGCTGTTCCTGCCAATAAATATTGGGGAGCACAAACTCAAAGATCGTTAGGAAACTTTGAAATTGGAGACATCAAGATGCCAATTCCAATTATTAAAGCTTTTGGAGTATTAAAGCAAGCTGCAGCTGTCGTTAATGCCTCTTATGGTACATTGGACGCTGAATTGTTTAAAGCTATCAAACAAGCAACTGATGAGGTTATTGCAGGTAAATTTAATGATAATTTCCCATTAGTGATCTATCAAACTGGATCGGGTACCCAATCCAACATGAATGCCAATGAAGTGATTTCAAATCGTGCTATTGAAATCTTAGGTGGGGTTCAAGGAAGTAAGAAACCTGTCCATCCTAATGATCATTGTAATATGTCACAATCGTCAAATGATACTTTCCCAACTGTGATGCATATTGCTGCTGTCACTGAAATTCAACAACAATTATTACCAAAATTGAAAGATTTACGAGACGCTTTAGATAAGAAAGCTGAAGAATTCAAGGATATTATTAAGATTGGTAGAACTCATTTACAAGATGCTACTCCATTAACCTTAGGTCAAGAATTTTCCGGTTATGTCGCCCAATTGACCTTTGGTATTGCCAGAATTGAACAAACTTTACCAAGATTATCACTCTTAGCTCAAGGTGGTACTGCTGTGGGAACTGGTTTAAATACCAAAAAGGGGTTTGATGTTAAAGTTGCTCAAGAAGTTTCCAATATTACTGGATTAAAATTCGAAACTGCCCCCAATAAATTTGAAGCCTTAGCTGCCCATGATGCTTTTGTCGAAGCTTCGGGTGCATTAAACACTTTGGCTGTTTCCTTATTCAAGATTGCTCAAGATATTAGATACTTGGGTTCTGGTCCAAGATGTGGATATGGAGAATTATCCTTACCTGAAAACGAACCGGGATCTTCAATCATGCCAGGTAAGGTAAACCCAACACAATGCGAAGCTATGACTATGGTTTGTGCCCAAGTAATGGGTAATCACACAACCATTACCTTTTCTGGTGCTTCTGGTCAATTTGAATTGAATGTATTCAAGCCAGTTATGGCCTACAATTTATTAAGCTCTATTAGATTGTTGGGTGACGCTTGTAGATCATTCAGATTACACTGTGTTGAAGGTATTATTGCCAATGAAGACAAGATCAATAAGGTATTAAATGAATCTTTGATGTTGGTTACTGCCTTGAATCCAAAGATTGGCTATGATAACGCTTCTAAGGTTGCCAAGAATGCGCACAAGAAGGGTATTACACTTAAGGAATCCTGTTTGGAATTAAAGATGTTAACTTCTGAAGAATTTGATGAATGGGTCAGACCAGAAAACATGATTGGTCCCAAGGATTAAAAAAAAAACTCTCTCTCTCTCACTTCAGCTTTTTGTATGTATGTATATATTCATTAAATAAATAAGTTATGTTGTCAGTTATCTATTCTAACCCCATCTCGATCAGGAAACACGATATATTCTCGATCTTTGCCAATGGGGAATCTCTTTGCTGTATCGCACTGTAAACATTTATATACAAGAACGTCATTATGAGGTTGCTTTAATTTAGATAAGTTTTCAATTCGGATAGTCATAGATAAACCAGGTATCAACAGACTGTGACATTTCTTACATATGCTTCTCTTCATTGAAGGAGCTAATTTTAACACTGTCTTCTTGCCTACCAAATTAAGATTTCTATTCATCGCTCGGGCAAGTACTTGATGTTGTTGATGATGTGATAGTTGATTGCTTAGTTGATAGAGATATGATACTCTTGCATGGTTATCTCTCTGAGGAACTCCCTTTGGAGCACCTCCACCACCACCAACCTTTTGTTTCTTCTTATTTGCCATGGCTTGGATTCTGTTGCTAGCACTCTTCCTCTTCTTCCTCCTTTTCTTCTTGTCTCTGATTGTGAAAATTTCAAATTCTCACAGAATTGTTTCGAGGGCAAAAAAAAATTGCATTTTCAATCAACAGAAGGTTTCTCCTTACACCAACACCAACAACAAGAACAACAACAACAACAACAACAAAAACAGACAATGAGTGGTTACGATAGTGCTTTATCCATTTTCTCGTATGTTTAACTTCCAATTGAGTAGTTTTTTGTTTTAGTTTGCAAACACATATACTAACTAATACCATTATAGACCAGATGGACATGTTTTCCGTATGTACATTTCTCCCCCTCTCCCCACCCCCACCCCCACCAAACTAAGTGGAAACCATTACTAACACACACACATCTAGAGGTTGAGTACGCATCAGAAGCAGTCAAGAGAGGTACATGTGCCGTAGGAGTCAAAGGCAAAGATACCGTTGTATTGGGATGTGAGAAAAGAACAACATTAAAATTACAAGATCCTCGTATTACGCCATCTAAAATATGTAAAGTTGATCATCATATCTTATTAGCATTCGCCGGTTTAAACGCCGACGCGAGAATATTAGTAGATAAAGCCAGAGTAGAAGCACAATCTCATAGATTGACATTAGAGGATGCGGTTTCGATTGAATACTTGACTAAATATGTTGCTGGAGTACAACAAAAGTATACTCAATCAGGAGGGGTTAGACCGTTTGGAATTGCTACTTTAATCGCTGGGTTCGATACTAATGATAATGTTCCTAAGTTGTATCAAACTGAACCTTCTGGAGTATACAATGCTTGGAAGGCTCATGCCATTGGTAGATCCTCAAAAACTGTTAAAGAATTTTTGGAAAAACATTATGAAGAAGGATTAAGTGAAGAAGAAACTATAAAATTGACTGTTAAGTCTTTATTGGAAGTTGTACAAACTGGGGCTAAGAATATCGAAGTTTCTGTTTTAAAGCCAGGTAATTCAATTCAAAATTTGGATGTCGATGAGATTAAGAAATACGTTGATGAAATTGAAGCCGAAAAGGCTGCTGAAGCCGAAAAGAAGAAGCCAAAGTCGAAAGATTAGATCTAATAAGAAGTATTGTTATTATTTAATATACAAAGCAAGTCACATAAACCTTGATGTCGTTGTCGTGGTATTTTTTTTTTTGATCACCTTCTCTTTGTCTTTTTATTCTTTGATGCCTTCTCGTCTGCCTTTCTCTTCTTGTCGCTAGCGGCAGGAGTCTTAGACACCACTTGGAAGAATCCATCCAATCTTCCTTGAACCCCTGTTTTCAACCCTTTCTTTAGTTTCTCGGCACCACTTCTTATTCTATCTTCACTGAACCCCTTTTGTTTAACCATATAGTCAATCAAGCCATTGACATCGGGTTCTTTCCATTTCAAACTGACTTCGCTGGCAGGAACCACTTCTGGATGTAAGAACAATTGTCGTGCTTCATCGTATGGCCAATTTTCAGGAACTTTATATTTGGTCTTTTCTGGGTTATTATTAATATATTCCACGATTTTATCTAATGATCCATGTTCTTTAATCAATTTAAATGCAGTCACTGGTCCAACCCCTCTAATGGTTTCACAATAATCACACCCTAACAAAATACACATATCGATAAATTGCTCTTTGGTCATATCTAATCCTTCCATAGCTTCTTTATAGGTGATTTGATCAATTGGCATCTTTCTAGCTTCGGCAAAAGTCAAGTGTCTTAATAAATGAGGAGGTTCATAACATAAAGTATCCATATCTTCAGAAGCAGCCGCAAAGACTTTCCCTCCGCGGGCTAATTCCGCACATTGGGCTTCTGCTTCACATGGGGCATTGACAAATGGAATCCCCATTAATTCTAATAATTTCTTAGCATCATCATTTTGTTCCCTACTCACTCTAACTAATCTCTTTTCAAATTTCATCACTTCAGCAACGGTACCTTCGTCCTTTATCTTATCCATTTGTTTTTGAGCTTCTTCTCTTCTCAACATTCTCTTTTCTAATTCCCCACCCTTTAGAACGGGAGGTTTTCCATCAAATACATATACTGGTTTGATATTGTGTTCAACCATACGAATAGTACGATAGAATAAACCAGAAAGATGCGAGGTGGTTTCACCGTCTTCATTTGTTAATTGTTGTCCATCTGACTGTCTGACAGCAATTAAGAATTGATAAAGACACATAGAAGCATCAATGGCTACTTTTCGACCAAAGAGGTTCTTAAGTTGGAATTCTTTGACGGAAGCTGGTGAATGCTCCTTGATAAGTTGGTTAAGTCCTTTGACACCCATATTGTTGCTAGTATTTGTTGCTGTGCTTGTCGAACAGAAGTATTTGGAAGGCTTGATGATTTTGAAAAAAAAAAAAAATAAAATAAAATAAATGAGCGCGTTGATTCGGAACTAATACGCGTGGAAAATGAGATTTACTATGAATAGCTCTAGATATATTGCTACTGTGTGTAGGGATTCAGACTATCGCCCCCCTATGATTAACTAGGAGATGTATCTACACTCGACACTAATAATCCTAAACACTTAAAAATTCTTACTATAAAACACTAGAAAGATATGTATGTATGTATATACGTAGGTAGGTAGGTAGGTAGGTAGGTATGAATTTTTGCATACTTCTAAAAGAAAGCTAGTCAAAAACAACTGGCAAAAAGTTAACTAGCACCAGCTGCAGGAGCACCCACAGAAGGAATAGAAGTGGTTGCACCAACAGGAACACCAGGAATATTTCTTATATCTTGGTTAGATTGTTGAGCAGCAGCAACAGTTGGGTGAACCCCTGATTGTCTATTATTTTCCTTTAAAGCAATCAATTGTTTAGATCTGAAAGTTTCATAATGAATCAAACTGGTGGTTTCAATCAAATCTTGCAAGTGGGTTCTGGTTAAGAAGTCTCTCAAGAATACAAATTCACATTGACTGACGTCTTCAATATTAATCACTCCCCATTTTGTCTTTCTTCCTCTAACCAATTCACCATTTACTTGAATTTCTTGTTCAGAACCAGCCACGGCGAATGGAATCAATGATTTGATATCTTCATTTAATTGTCTTTCATCTTCATATAAATCATCCGAATCATAAGGGTATATGTTAAAATTATATTTAATAAATTCTCTTTGTAATAATTTTTTGAATTCACTTCTTTCTTCTAAAGTTAATGAATCGGATTTTCCAATGATTGGTACCACATTTGAAATTTCTGATAATTTCTTTAAAGCTTGTATATCCAACTGTTTTAATTTTTGACCATTTGGAGGTAAGAAATATAAAATACAATGAACTCTTGTGTCAGGTAAATATCTTTCTCTTTGAGCAGTTAATTCCTTTCTCAAATATTGTGAATGTTGTTCCTTGACATATTTAACTAATGGTTCCCAACATTTTTCATTGTTTATTTGATCACCAAATCCTGGTGTATCAATTACATTGATATTTAATCTAACATTGTTTTCAATTAATGAATGAGAAGAAACTTTAATTTCAGTGGTTTTTTCAATTGGATCAGCTGGTGATTTTCTACCATTAGACTCGGTTAATTTGGATGAAAACAATGTATTAACTAAAGTAGATTTACCTAATCCTGATCTACCAACCATCATGATATTGAATTGGAATCCTCTTTTCAACAATCTGGATTCAATTTGAGTGGTGATGGTATCAAAACCAACATATTTAACTGGCTGTGTGATTGAACCTTGATCGACTGACATGATAACTGCTTACACTGTAATGGACTTTTTTATAGATCGGGAAAAATGATTGGTTATAGATTTGTTGATTTGTTTGTTGTCGTCTACTTGAAAGGTGAAAAAAATGAGTTTTTATTTTTTTTGATTTTTTTTGATTCAGGCACGCAACACACGCGAGTTAAATGTGTAAAGGAATTGAGATGGACACTACCCTTAGGAGACCGCTAGTAGATGCAGCAGTAGTAGATGCAACAAATGGGTTTGTAACGAGGAGAAGATGAATGAGGGTGGATAGGGTGTCGGATTAATAAAACACACGTTTAGAAAGCAGGGTTTGATTATCCAATATTGGTGGTCTATGATCACATCAAATGTCTCTGATCCCCCTTGATGCAAGACTTGCTTGAGCTTACCCTGCCATGGAGATAGCCTTGGACATATTTGAGTTTGGTGTATTCTGTAAGTGTATATTACTCCTATAGTAGACTGTTATAGTCATTACTCTTACCCTTAACCTCTACCCTCTTCATATCTGGCCCTTTGCAGCATAAATATTTGAACAACCTACACGACAATTTTTTTTTTTTTGGCGGTTCCTTCCAATCAGTCTCAGGCTCAGGCTCAGGCTCACTCTCACTCTCACTTACTATGAAAATTTTTCATGATCATTAAAACAGAGTATTGATATGGTATCCCCCTTAAAAACCCCATCCATGTCTTTAACATTAAGGTTTGGAGCAGCCATAAATGAATCCCTTTGGGGACTCATTCCACGTTCTATTCCCAACATCACCATCCGTATCACCAACAAAACTCACAATCATCACCATGAACATCAAGCGGGTGAGTTGTGCGATGAAAGATTACGTGAACTACAAGAACAACTTGAAAATGGCGAAGAAGCTCCATTTATGATCGACAATGGATCTATCTTGAAAGCGGTGCCAAAGAAAAAGATGTCTCATACTAGACATAGAAAGAAGTTGTATACTCCTGGAAATAAGCAAATTCATCCATTAAATAATATCGTTAGATGTTCTGCTTGTGGTAGAGCTAAAAGATCACATTTCATGTGTATGTATTGTTTTGCCGAAATTAGACAATTCTTAAAGGGTAAAAAGAGAGAAAATGGTATCTTGAAAGATGCACCTAAAATACAAGCTGATTTAGATCCAGTTGATGAAAGAATTTTATATCCTGGTAAATATCAATCATTTGAAGAGAAAAAATTAAAGGATAAGGAATGGGTGCCTAAGAGAGAAGAGGCATTAATGTTTGATAAATCACAACTTGTTTATAGAAAGAAGTAAAGCCCGATTTTTTTGTTTTTAAAAGCATGTACATAATAATAATAATAAAACTAATAAGCATTTACAAGTTTTGATTAAATAACAGATTTTAAAAAAAAAAAAAATAAAAAATATATAAAACATAAGGAAACATATCTAAGGTGCAAGTCTAACAATTTGCCAATCGGGATTATCCACGCTATCTCTTCTATAAGTGACACGATCATGTAATCTGCTCATACCTCCTTGCCAAAATTCAACTTCTAAGGGTTCAATTCTGATTCCACCCCAATAATCAGGACAAGGAATTTCTTCATCTGGTAATTCGTGAAATTTATCCTTATACTCAGTGTTGATTTGATCTAAATCATCTCTAGACTGAATAACCGAACTTTGTGGACTTGACCAAGCACCAATTTTAGATCCTCTAGGACGAGTATTGAAATATCTAAGCGACGTTTCTCGAGTGACATGTTTCATTATTCCTTCAACCCGAACTTGTCTCTGAATGTGGGGCCAAAAGAATGTTAAAGAAGCATACTTGTTCGTTTCATAATCAGCTGCTTTTTTGGATGTGTTCCAATTGGAATAAACTATAAACCCATATTTATCTAATTCTTTCAATAATACAATTCTTGATGATACTCTACCACTGGGTAATCTTGCAGTTGAAAAATTCATCGCTTCGACAATTATATCGGAATTTTCAGGTAATTGATCTTTAGCTTCTTGAAACCATCTATTAAATTCTAAGAATGGATCAACTTCAACGTCACTTTCAGCTAAATGACCCTTGGTGTATTGATAAGTCTCCGGGGCAAATATAATTGGTTGCTGAGTAATAACTTCTGGGTCTACTGGCTTTTGAGTTGACATTGTACGCTTAATTATTTGGCTTGCTACTGTTTTTTGTTTGGAAATGATCTGTTTAAACATTTCTGAAGAAGAATGCATGTTATATAAATTCGACTTTTTCTTTGAAAAGAGAGAAAAAGGAATCAATGAATTTTTCATTTGTTTTGTGTTCATAATTGTATTGTTTCGTCATCAGAAAAAAAAAAAAATAAGTCACTTCACTTGGGGTCACTCCACATCAAATTAGTCATATCTTGCTTCGAGTTTTCTTATTCTCAGTCGATGGTAGCAGATAAAAGCTGGGCTGTCTCTTCACGACTCTCGGGAGGGGGGAGAGGGAGGAGGATGGGCCCTGAAAATCATTTGAGTTACCGCGTTAATAATATTAGCCTCATGTGTTACAGTGTCCAAGAATGCAACTTACCAGGTGGTTTCCTTCCCCATTCTTACCTTCTAACGCCCTGTTCATTCAGATTCTTGATATAAAGCTAAGCCGGAGTCAAACTTCTTTGTAGAAATGACCGACTTCGCTCATAAATATTCCATGTCACATTTTCTTTTGCTCAATCCACCCCTCCCCACCAATGTTGTTATTTGATAAGCCCCCATCTCTTTGTATCCATCTCCATCTCTTGCACGCAAAAAAAAAAAAAATCATTCCACTTTACCGATCATAAAAAATTTTTCAATATTGATTTCTTGACATACCCTTATCAGCTAACCGTTTCGCCGGGGCCACCTAACATAATGACGATTGCACAACCACCTCTCAAGAAACAAAAACAGGAATATATATATCCAAACACTCCACGTAACATATCCACTCATAGTGTATCACCCAGACATCCACTCAATGTTAAACCGAGTGGGAACTCATTCTTAGCCACTGACCCTAGCCTTCAAATCAAACGAAATGAACTCTTGGGGGTATTCACCAACTTCTCCGATGAATTAATAATGGAGATGATAGGATATGTGTCTGATGTCAAAAGTCTTTTGAATTTATCCCATGTTTCACGAGTTTTCTATTCGTTTCTATATGATGAAGATAATTGGAAAAAGATCTTTGTGAAAAATAATGATTTACATAATAAACCATGGTTAGGGTCTTGGAGAAATACTGTATTGGGTATACCAAGTAATCAGTCTGCTAATTTGAAATTGCCTGATAATTTACTATGTTCTGATATAATTTATCGTCCTTTCCAATGTTCACAAATCAATTACCGAAAATTATTTAATAAGATCTTGTTGGAAGAAGAAAAGTATAATCATGATAGTTTATTAGGACAGTTGGGAAAGATACCACAGGGGAGAATTCAGCGTATAGATGAAAATGACCTTTTACTGGAAGAATTCAATACCAACTATCATAATGTTCCCTTTATACTCACTAATTCAGATTCCTCACGCTGGCCAAAATGGACATTTGAGAATTTAGTAGAGCGTTTCCCCGATGTTAAATTCCGTCAAGAAGCTGTAGAGTGGGATTTGTCTAAATATTCCCAATATCTTGCCCTTAATCGAGATGAAAATCCCCTTTATTTATTCGATTGTAATAGTCCAGCAATGCAAACATTGCGTCAAGAATATACTGTGCCTTCTATCTTCCAATCTGATCATTTCAAAGTGTTCAATTCTTCATCCGGAACCTACAACTGTCGTCCTGACCATGCTTGGATAATCATGGGTTCTGCCCGTCTGGGATCCACATTCCACAAGGATCCAAATCACACCTGTGCATTCAATGTCGCCATCCAAGGACATAAACTTTGGGTGATGTTACCCCCTCATATTTCACCACCGGGAGTATCAACATCCGATGATGAAAGTGAAGTAACTTCCCCGGTGGGGATTGCCGAATGGTGTCTTTCTGGATTCTTTAATGATCTGATCAAGATTGAAGAATGTTTGGTGGGGATTACTTGTCCTGGTGAGTGCATGTACGTGCCTAGTGGTTGGTGGCATAGTGTTATAAATATTGATGATTCCATTGCCATAACTCAAAATTTTGTGCCTCAATCTAAATTGGGAGATGTTTTGGAATTCTTTAAGAACAAAAGTGCACAAGTTAGTGGATTTAGACCAATGGAAGTGAAAAATACTTTAGATTATTTAATTAAAGAAGACATGGCGGATGATGTGATGAAGAAATATGCTGAAAAATTTAATAGTTTGGTGAATGCCGATGATTTGAATGAAGATTGTGGTGAGATTCATGGATTGCCACCTATGCCGATTTACGAAATGTTTAAACTGTTATTAGTACATAATGGAAAACAACTGGAATTGGAAGATGGGTTGAAGAAATTGGAAAAGATTGAGTTGAAGAATTATGAAAAGGAAACTGGTAAAAGTAAAACTTGGGAAAAGTTGACTGAACAACCACATAAAGATGGTGCATTCTCATTTAACTTTGATGAAAGTGATGATGACAATGAATAGATGAAGCCTTCTATGTACATATATATAATGGTCTGTTACACCAGCAGTAGAGAACAATATAGATTTATGACAATATTTATTATGAACTTGCCACCTCTGAATTGTAATTTGTCACCTCTAATTTAACTGTCGATAATCTCTGGCTGTAAAATTTGGTGATGTTTTTTTGGTGATTTTTTTTGGATAAAATTTCTCAATGAGAATTAGTTGCAAAACTAAACAATACGGATTGCATCAAAGAGGTAGATCTTCGAAACAAATATAAGGTGAAATCATAGTGACAGTGAAAGGGCAAAGATATCCAATCTAACCAACCCTATAACCCTCACATACCCTGAACAGATTAATGAGTTACAAAATAATGCGCTGAGCACTTTTATCATCACCTTGACGAATTGTGGGGATTATCCTAATGTGCCGGTGTAAGCTTTCTATCTAAGATAGGGGTAACCATCCCAATTGACCCACGCCACTGCTGGATATATGCTCTTAGGTGGATTCTATTTTGAGTTACCTCTTCCACACAGAATCGTCACACAAAGGAAATCAATCAGAATAGAACTTGACTACTTACCGACACCTGTTTAAACAGGTTTCACTGAAGGCCAATGAAACCCACCCCCCTAAAAACTACAATATTCAAACTACAGGTCCATGATTAAGTATAAAAACATCTCGATCAACTATTCATCTATTTAAAAAAACGACAACAAATACAACAATACCTAATTATTCAATTAAACTAAGATTAGTGTAAATAGAATTAAAACTTTTGAACAGTTTCGTAGAAGGTCTTACCTTGAATTCTGGCAATTTCCTTTTCCAATTCAGAAGGTTGTCTGGAACCATCAGCACCGGCAAAGGTACCAGCACCATATGGAGAACCACCATGGACTTCTTCCAAGTTGGTGATTAATGGGAAGGCCTTAGCATAACCTAATGGAACAAAGGTAATACCATGATGGATTAAAACGGACAAAGCGTTTAAAACAGTGGTTTCTTGACCACCACCTGGAGTACCAGTAGAAACGAAAATACCAGCTGGTTTACCATGAAGAGCACCCTTGACCCATAATCCACCAGTGGCATCCCAAAAAGCCTTGAATTGGGCAGAGTAGTTACCGAATCTGGTTGGGATACCAAATAAGAATGCATCATATTCTTCTAAAGTTTCATTAGTGGCAATTGGGTAATTTGGCTTAGCTGGGGCATGTAATAAACCCAAAACTTCTTCAGATAAAGTTTCAGCAACTTGGAAGATAGTAGCTTGACCACCAGCTTGTTCAACACCCTTCTTTTCTTCTTCAGCTAATTGGGCAACATGATGGTACATGGAGTAAATGATAATTGCAACTTTTGGAGCCATGGCGTATGTGTGTGTTGTTATGGTATAATTAATGAATGGGAATATTCAATTGATATATATATATAGAAGGAAAAGAAGAAATAATCTAATCAAAAATTCAATTGAGATGAATTGTCAAATTATTTATATACCGAATCCCATCACTGCCCACCTTCTCTCTCCCCTTCCCTTTGTTCAAAAGTTCCACACCCATTTTTTCCCCCTTAATGCACAACAAACCCGAAAAGGAGAGCAAAAAAAAAAAAAACAGAAACTTTGAAAAGTTAATACTGAAAAATTAATTATAAAGAAATTACTAAAAACGATAAAATGCAAAAATAAAAAAAAAAAAATTAAAAAAATATTAATAATCATAATTTCCAATCAAACCACAGGGTTCGTAACAATGACACAATTTTCAGCAACGAGATGCATCTCCCCCAATTGCATTGCCTAGACGAGTGATACGCCATAGTCGAAGTGAAAATACGTGGATATTGTAACACTTTTCCAAGTTTTAGTAATATTGTTCTTCTGGAACTTCTATTAATAATTTTTTAGTAAAATGGGAACCAGCGGATCTTGCAAACCATAAAATATTTCAATACAAAAAAATAATACCTTAAACAAGAATTTAGTATACGGGGACAATTGTTGAATGACCATACATTTCAACAGGGGAACAAACCGATGTCACATATATACACAAATATTTACAAGAAGCAAGGTACTAATATTTCTGTTGGCAAAAAAAAAGTTGAATAGGTTAAGTCATAAGGTTAATCAATTGTCTCTCCCACCGCTTTCATAAACGTTATGCCCGTCTTAGAAGCCTTCTATTCAAAGCCTTCTATACCAACCGGTGAATAACAAGATAGCTCAATCGGGATCTAAAAGCAAGTATAGCCAAGCCAATATTATGGATTGACTAGAATTTGTTAGTTCTATGTCAGCTGATACCACCAGCATTGAATAAAGTTTTGCTTGGGGTGTTTTGTTTTTGGAAAGAAGAAAAGTACATTTGAGTTGCAATTTATCTCTACTAGGTAATTTCCACCTCTCCGCCTCTTTCATCTACACCTTAAAGTTAAGATAGTATACTACACAACTCCAAAGTATATACCTTACTTTACCTTACTCGCTGACCTGCTCAAATTAAAGTTTAATCTTTTGGACTAGATTCTACCACATTCTTATCGTCATCATCGCGGGGATTCTACTTTCTGGATAGGAGATCGTTTCCATCCCAGTGATTATTTTCAATCAATCATCAATGTTGGGTGCCAATTGATAACTAAGCACGGCAATTACAACTTTCTAGTGCCATCTATAAGTAAGCAATTATTGACAGTAGATGGTTAGAAACTCAGAAACTCAAATCTATCATTACTAAGATTTGTACGGTTTTGTGTCATTGTTCAATTCCGTTTACTAATAAATTTATAAAAAAAAAAATAAAAATAAGAAATAATGTTTCTTTGTCTTCCTCAGTTGTTTCTTTCACTTTTATTAGAAAACCCCCCTTCAATTTCACTTCAATTTTAGTTTCTTAATTTATCTTCTCTTCTTCTTCACGGTTGTTTTTTTTTTAAATTACCATTGCTCTATCAATTGGTATTACACTATCACAATAATGAAGGTCGCTATCATTGTCTACTCCACCTATGGTCATATCATTAGTATGGCCCGTTCGGTAAAGGAAGGGGCCGAAAAGTCAGGTGTAGCAACTCAAGTCGACATCTTCCAAGTTCCAGAAACTTTATCCCAAGAAATATTAGATAAAATGCACGCCCCACCAAAGCCAGCTGATATCCCAGTAGCAAGCACCGAAACCCTCGTGGAATATGATGCCTTTATATTCGGGGTCCCAACTAGATTCGGGGTGTCTGCGTCTCAATTGTCTTCCTTCTGGGATGCTTCAGGGGGAGTATGGGCAAAGGGACAATTACACGGTAAACCAGCGGGTATTTTCGTAACTACTGGTACTGCAAATGGTGGTCAAGAAGCCACTGCTCGTAATTTCTTAGAATATTTTGTTCATCATGGTATGCCGTTTGTATCTTTAGGGTACTCCACTTTATTTGATGAATTCAATAGAAATGAAGTTAGAGGTGGTAGTCCATATGGTGCTGGTGCCTACGCTGGGGCCGATGGTAGCAGAGCTGCTTCTGAGTTGGAATTAAAAATGGCCAACCAACAAGGTCAAGATTTCGTCAAGACTGCTATTAAATACGTTCAAGCTCTTCCTCCAGCTGCCAAAAGTACCGCTCCAGCTGAAAAGGAAGTGGCTGACAAGGCTAAGGACGCCGCAAAGCAAGCTAGGGACGCTTCAAAGGCTGCATCCACTAATACTGCAGAAAGAGCCAAACAGGCTTCCAAACCAGTAGAAACTAAAGAAAAAAGTTCTTGTTGTACAATCATGTAAAGGTTGATTTTCCCTTTTCTGTTGTTTTTAGTTTCCTAATTTAGTTTAATAGTATTAAAAAAAAATTTATGTCTATAAGTAATATCATCGTTTATGATAATCACCTGCTGCTCAGCCTCTTTTGATTGTGACAATAGTGGGGCTGGGGATGGGGATGGGGGTGTAGGCTGTAGGCTGTAGGCTGTACCCCTTTGGGGGGGGGGAAGCCTCAATTGAACAGGCCCTAAAAAAATGCTCGTTACTATCACTAGCTATAAACCAGAACAATATCACTCGTTTAATGCTCTTAATTTACACCACAGTAGTTCAATCGAGGATTTACAAATTACCTCATCATCAGATTAATGCAACCTTCGTTTTGTGGAGGGACTGTCAAAAAAAAATATGAGGTTCCGCAAATGGTATTTTTTTTCCTCCACAACAGCAAGTTGCAAAAAATGTTTTTTTTTCTTTCCAGTTTAGAGAATGTTCCACAAACTAAGTAGTCATTACAACGATTATTCTCTTGACGATACTATATTAAATTTACAATCTATCAATCATAAACAACTTTAAACAAAGAGGAAAAACCCATCCCTGGATATATTGGGACTCGAACCCAAAAAAAAACCTCACCGAAAACAAAAACAAAAACACACAACCAAACAAATAAACAAAATCAAACAACCATAGTGTTTGACTCACTAAATGTAAGATATTTCTCAAAAGGATCATTCGAAACCACCTCCTTCTTAACATAATGCACCTTTCTTAAATAAACCCTCTTGAACCACTTCCAACCTTCTGACCCAGCAAAGAACAAAACCGTAAACCCAAAGGCAACTCCCCATTCAAATGTAATAGGTCCATGCAAGAAGATAACATCATTGATAACCGGAATATAAATCACTGGGAAAACGGAAACAAATCCAAATACAATCGACCAGAATAAGAATTGGTTATCCCACAAATCAGTACATAATTGAGAATACCACGATTTTTCAGATTCTGGACGCATTTTGAAGAATGAAAGACGCATATGAATACATTCCCATGCCAATAACAAGGCACACCAGGTGAATGCAGCAAACGCAGTTGATCTACCACGAAAGACTAATTCACAAGCACCAGATTTGGAAGTATTACAACCAGCTCCAAGATTACCATCACCATCGGCAAATACAACCACTACAAATGCAGCCAAACAACAAGCGGCCATCCAAATTCCATAGGCAAACATATCAATCATTACTTCACGAGTGAAGATTGATTTATTGGGTGGGAGATCCAAGATATCATGTTGAGCCTTTTCTTGACCTAATCCCATAGCGGGGAAACAAGAAGTAACCACAATGATCCACAATACTTCGACTGGAGCCAATGGGAAAACCGAAAAGCCATCATTGTCAATAAATACCAATCCAATCATAAGATATAATGCTTGAGCCACATTTTCAGCTAATAATTGCAACACAAACTTTTGGATATTTGATTGCATTCTTCTTCCTTCTTCAATAGCATTCAAGATGGAAGCAAAATTATCATCAGTTAACACGATATCAGCAGCATCTTTAGCAACATCAGACCCATTCATACCCATAGCGATCCCAACATCAGCCTTGGCCAAACTTGGAGAATCATTTACACCATCTCCAGTCATAGCGACAAATCTATTTCTTCTATGAAGAGCCTCAATCATTCTCACTTTAGTCTGAGGAGCACAACGAGCAATGACCAATGGAAGCACAGGTAAGTTATCAATTTGATCATCAGAAAGCGCGTCGAATTCCATCGCAGTCATAACCATACTCTTAACCACCTCAGGAGGATAATGATATATATTAAAAGGCAAAATACCCACCTCTTGAGCAATGGCTTTGGCGGTACCTGGATGATCACCAGTAAGCATATGAACATTAATACCCGCCTTATGGCAAGCAACAACCGAAGGACGAGATTCGGGACGTGGTGGATCATAAATACCAATTAATCCCAAAAAGGTAAGGCCCGTTTCCACTGATTCTCTATTGGAAAGGTTTTCATTTAATGGATCAGTGATTTCACGGTGGGCAAATGCCAACACTCTCAATCCTTGAACTGATAATGCATGCATATTAGCTTCGATTACTTCAATGCCAACTTCATCAAGTTTAACCAAGGCTCCATCCTGATACCAGTACTTACAGATTTGTAAAATACGTTCAACTGCCCCCTTGGAGTAGATGGTAGTTTTGTTAGTTAAACCAGATTCATAAATCGTGGACATTCTCTTGATGGAAGAATCAAATGGGTATTCAGCTATGTGAGATAATTGCTCATTATCAATCACATTATCCCTATTCCAGTCTAATCTGTTTGTGAATACATTAATAGCAATTTCAGTAGCATCACCCTGTGGTTGCCACTCTCCGGTTTCTTTATTTTGAGTCACCGATGCAATGTTGGCCAAGGTAGCAGTAGTCATTAAATCACTAAACAATTCACTTTCAGGTAATGTCTTATCAAATTCAATAACTTCTTCATCGATATCTTCAATTTCCTTGGGTGATAAATTTCTAAAGGACACTTCCCCTTGAGTAATATCGAAAGGATCATTGCATTCTTCAACTTTAAACGAACCCAAATCAGCTACCCATACCGTCTTAGCAATCATCTTACCCAACGTTAAAGTACCGGTTTTATCTGAACAAATGTCATTAATCCCACCTAACGCTTCCAAGGAATCTAATTTACGAACAATGACGTTCTTGGTTACCATAACCTGAGCCCCAATTGCCATTGTGATTGTTAACACCACCACTAAGGAAGATGGAATCATCGAAAGCGCCACACAGATAGCATAGATGGCCACGTTTTTGTTAACAATCATCTTTTGCGATCCCATAACCACAATAGCAAAAACAACAGCAACCCAGAAAAGGAAAATAGCCAACCATGCTAATCTCCTATGCAATGGAGTACCAACATTAGTACCCAAAACATTACCAATGATGTTATAGACAGTCTTAGAACTAGCGATAATATACTGTTTGGTAGATGCCCCCTTGGGAACTTTAACAATCAACGCATCTTCAGCATGTTTCAACGAATCAGCAATTTGTCCAATTTCAGTTTGTAAACCAGTAGAAATGACAATACCTGACCCTCTCCCTTTTGCCACGACACAAGAACTAAAGGCCATATTGATTCTATCACCGACGGGCACTGGTTCACCATCACAAATAAAGATCTCATCGTGGTCTTTAGCAATAGGAAGAGATTCACCAGTCAATAACGCTTCATCTGCTTCCAAGTTCATGGTACTAATCAACCTCAAATCAGCAGGAATGGTATCACCAACTTTAATAATAACAATATCACCAGGCACCACTTCCTCGGCATTTATATTTTGTTCCACCCCATTTCTTAACACTCGAGCCAGGGGAGAACTAAGGGAACGTAAAGAACCCATGGTCTTTTCAGCCTTGAATTCTTGAATGAACCCCACGAAAATATTAATAAACACGACAATAGCAATAACCGCACCTGAGATCCAATCTTTAATAGCCAATGCAATCACCATTGAGATGAGCAAAACTATAACCATAGCATTAAAAATCTGGTGAGCCAAGATCTTAACAATAGAGATTTTATCCTCTTTACCTAAATTATTGGCACCAAAATGGTGAAGGTTGGATGCAACCTGTTCATCATCAAGACCAGTTGATAAATTGGTATTAAATAATTTGGCGACATCCAGAACTTCAAGCCTATAAGGTTCAAAATCAGTTAATGAGAGATGCTTTTCCGATGGTTTTTCACGGCTTTCATTTTCATTGCTCTTACTAACTGACGATCCATGGTGAGTTTGAGATGATAATTCGATTGAAGACTTAATTTTCCACGTGAAGTTAAAAAAAGATTAAAAATAAACGGATGTAATAAGATTTGAACTGATGAGTGGTGGTGGTAATGGTTGAAGTAGTTCAAAACTTAACGATGTATATCTCTATGATGATTCAAAGTATATACGATATGCTTAGTGAAAAGAAGTAGAGAAAGAAATAACCAAAGAAGAAAGACAACAGGGATTCAGCTTCCTCTTTATACCCAAAAAAAATTTTCTTTTTTTTTCTTTCTTTCTTCCCATCCATATCTCCCAACTGAAATGAATCACAAAATTACTTTTTAATCGAATTGTTTTTTTCTGGACTTTTTTATTTTTTTTGTTTTTTTTTTTCAGTTGCGTGAGGGGCGAATGCAATAAGATTAGGTTATGATGCATGGGGGAAGAATCATAGGGAGGGAGTGTTTAGATAGAGGTATATATTTGATCATGTATCCTGTTTGTAGCACCGTAGGTGTGGCCACAGCCATATCATTGGACAGAGGGGGGAGGGGGAGGGGGGGGCATTTGATTATACCACTATTATTCAACCATTTGTCACCAAATATATTGTTTAGTTTGCAACTTCAAAACTTGAGATTGCCAAGAACAAATGGAAGCAAATTCATCTTGCAGTAGGTCTTCTTGTTCTTGCAGGCTAATTAACACACGTGGGTATCTGTATCATAAGTTATATGATGTGGGTATACCCGTATGCTCATTGGTTGTACCTACGACTGTATAACCCTACTTATACTTGATCAACAACATCGTGTCCCCCCCCCCCCATACATACTGTTCGAGACGAATGTTTGTTGAAAAATATAATTAACGAATACCTGCCTCTAGTTCCGGGATTAAGGAAAAAAAATACCAGCCAAGGGTCTATAATAAGGAAAAACGTGCCAAGTTGGAGGTATTGATTTGGCAGCCTATTGTTCTTTTTTTTGTATATCACAATTCAAGCCAGAAACCAGTTGTTTTTCTACCACTTTACCTCTCGCAAGATCTTCGTAATATTCGCGGTACTTCTACTTTTGGTACTGCTGCGCCCGTTTCGACACTACTGCCTTGGCATTGTTTCTAATTCGGTTCTTCTTACCTCTACAAGGCCGTATCGATAAGATTCCTAGTTGAAAGTTTGAACAAAAAACTAGAGAAAACTATACGGGGGAACTTTCATGAAACATAAAACTAGACTACTTCTAGGAGAATGTTCAGATAAACTTTGATACAATCTTTGGAACTACTCATGACGCTCCCCCGCCCTGCCCCCGCCCCAGATACCATTAATATCTAAGAAAATTAGCAGAGAAACGTGGAATGCATCGGAGAAGTATACATTCCACGGATTTCTGCCAAGTCACTTAAACTAATCTGTTGTCTCGAGAAGGAACAGCCAGTGTTGATAAGGTTGAAAACCTCCCCAAAAAAAAACCAGAGAAGTCAAAACCAACAGATTCTTATAAATCAACAATACCGATAGAGGGATTATTAACATATATCTTACAAGTTGGATAAGTTTTAGCCAGTTAGGATCAGCTAACTAGATCGTCTATAATTCTACTAAAGAACCGGAATTTGGGGTTTCCATTCTTATTGCCATCACTATCTGTACTTGCATCTCCAAAAAAAAAAAAATAACCACAAATCAACTCAAGCAGAAGCTATACTATATAACTCATATTTGAATTAATCTGTTGTTCTCAACTCTACTAAGAAAGCGGCTGTTTCCAAACTGAATTTAAAGCATCCTTCAATGCAAGTTACTAATTCCAATTGCGGCCTAGACGTTACTCAAAAAAAAGGTACGTTGCTATAGTTAGTATTAGTTCACTTGACATGCTCAAAAGAAACACAAACATACAAAAAGAAAATCCTTCAAATTCAATCTCTCTCACACTTTCCACCCTTCCCGTAAACGTTTCCTCTCTCACACCCGTCCATCCTCCTCCATATACATCCCCGTCAACCCAAAAAATAAAGTATTGATAAATACACATATATGATTTGAGGAACTTCCAAAACAGGACCTATTAACAACCTAGACGTCATTCCTTAACATACCCAACGGTGTGAATATTGGTCAACTCCCTAAAGAAGTGCCTAAACAACAACGTCACCGATTGAATATGGCACACTATATATTTTTCGTTTGGATAATCCCATTAAATCATGTGCAGTTTACCTGGACCACCCGCTTTGGAATAACGAATAGATCTCAAATGTATATCGCCAACACCTCAGTTTATTGACCTGATTAATTTCTATACTCTAGACCCTACATGAGGCGGCATTGGTCAAATAGGTCATACCAAAAACCCCTATTTTATCTGAACTACAAGCGTCCAAGATGCGAAA
>JAJMHC010000208.1:0-42642 GCA_030582855.1 Hemisphaericaspora lyxosophila
TGGGGTAGGTTCAGGAGTTGGTTCAGGTTCTGGGGTAGGTTCGGGGGTTGGCTCTGGTTCTGGAGTTGGTGTTGGTTCCGGTTCTGGAGTTGGTGTTGGTTCGGGTTCTGGAGTTGGTGTTGGTTCAGGTTCTGGAGTTGGTGTTGGTTCAGGTTCTGGAGTTGGTGTTGGTGTTGGTTCAGGTTCTGGAGTAGGTTCGGGGGTAGGTTCTGGAGTGGGTGTTGGTTCAGGTTCTGGAGTAGGTTCGGGGGTAGGTTCTGGAGTGGGTGTTGGTTCTGGTTCAGGAGTGGGTGTTGGTTCTGGTTCAGGAGTGGGTGTTGGTTCAGGTTCAGGAGTGGGTGTTGGTTCAGGTTCTGGAGTTGGTGTTGGTTCAGGTTCTGGAGTAGGTGTTGGTTCTGGTTCTGGAGTAGGTGTTGGTTCTGGTTCTGGAGTGGGTGTTGGTTCAACTATGGCAGTTATGGTTGTCCAATGACCGTCGGTTGTAGTTACTGTAAGAATAACTGTATTGCCATCCTCGTCGGTTGTAGTATAGTCTTCTGGAGTGTCACCTGGAGCATCATCACGCATGTAAGCCTGGCAATCACAAGGGCAATAGTTTGGAGGATATGACCCATGGTAAATTCGAACTAAATTGCCATTGATTTGTTTTATAAAGTCATATTCCTGGAAATTGCCACCAATATCAAATTCGAACACTCGGCCATCGCCGGTATATATATCCAAATATTGATTATCTCTGTAAGAAAAATACGCATCATCTGGATTAGGAGTAACGACTTCGATATAATTACCATAACCACCAAATTGACGAACAACTATAGGCTGACTAGGTGGGTTATCGACGGTGAGAATACTATTAGAACTAGGAAAGCAGACCGTTGAACCTAAATAATCTGGGCCAGAAAAATGCAACAGGGAATAATCAAGTCGGATGCAACCGTAACCATCATCATTAGGAAAAACACTAAACTGTACCGACGATAGGCAAATGGTACCCTCGTTGTTCATATAATCACTGACACTAAGTCTTCCTTCTCCTGAATCAACAACGTGAGATATGCCACCATAATTGAAAAGCAGGCCTATATTTACAAGCGAGCTGTAAACTGCTGATGTCCATATTGTTAAAATATTGTAATTACTAAGGGTAGAAACCAAGATTTGAGTTTGAGACAGGCTTCTTCTTGTATTTATATGGAAGTATCCATGATTATTAATGTAACCTATACCAACATCAAATTGTAAATTGACAAATGTAGTGTGATAGAAGAATTCTGCACCATTATAAAGATCATTGACTTCGAGGTACTCAACATCGATAAGAGACAAAAAGCCACCATACACGTTAACCTCGCTTTCACTAACACTTCCTCCTCTTATAATGACATCTGAATTAATGTCTAACGCCCAGATTAGGCGCGTTAGAGTTGCAAATAATAAAGCGCTAATAAAATTGTGAATAATCATCTTGTGTTTTCTTTATTAGATTTGAAGATTAAAGGAGTTGTACCCTAAAGTTTAAATTGGAGATATTACGCAGTTTATAAATTCCGTTTACTGAAATCCGTGAAGTGACTTCCTCACTCCCTATCATATTCCCCAAATAAGGGATGGGGAATAAGGAACGAATGACCTAGTCAGAATGAAAATGAATATTATATTCATCTGTTCATAAAATGAATATAATATTCTTTATAAAATAATTCCAAAGAAAATAGTTTTATTTAGAAGCATGAATATTTTCTTTAAGTTATTTTTTAGTTGCTAAAAAAATATTTGTTGGGATTCCTCCCCCCGTCCCCCAATCCTTTGGTAATTCTTTTGGATTATCCTCAAGTAATAACTAACCCATTTGATCAGGTTGGCGATATAATTCACGGTTTACTTTGGAATATATCCACTGGTTATACTAACCATCAAAAGTGGCCATTAGTTATACTAAGCATTGAAAGTGGCAGCTTTTTAGTGGAAGGAACATCATGCTTGACCAAGGCAACAATCTGTTTCTTGTCAAGTTGTAACGACTATCCGACCTCATCTTGATCAATAGTGCCTACAATCAGCTGTTTGCCTGCTAATTAATTAGTATCCTAGTCTATCATGTAGGCAGATCCATCCCATCCCTATCTTCGCGAAAGGTCTGGAATTTTTTTTCTCTTATTTAGTCATATAGCTTAATCTTCAACTCTCCTCTCCGATAATAGAGGTCCATAAAATGGATTCCACATTCATTTGTATTTTTTTTTTGCGTACCAATATACATCCCCAAACTAATACACAACTTCAAATCCTAGCTTTGACAATTGATATCACCGCCCTTGCTCTATGGTGTGTGTATATATATACATATACATATATATATATATATATATTGAATATGCGTATAAATAATAGCTCCTCTTCCCGTCTTGAATATTTGTGGATAGGTTATTCCCAATGTGCTACTAAAAGCCACTTCTAGACCAATTTTTTTTGTTGTTTTGACGTGCTATCTCATTTGCAGCTTTAAGTGAAATAAAATTCTTACTAAAATATTTTTCTCTTGATTAAATTAGAAAATAACTACTCTAAAATATTTTTTTTATCTCCCATGGTTTATTATTTGAATGTCCCCTCTCGTCAATGAGTTTATCTAAGCGCATAAAACACATTGAAAAATAATCAATTTATTCTCTTACGAAGACCTGTTTGAGCCATTTTTTTTTTGTTTTGTCTTGAACCTCAATTCTGCGTAACAGTAGTTAAGGGGAATTTCATACGCTTTGCTGTCAACTTGACATAAATACGCCAATTAAAGTTGAAGGAGTGGATTGACAGCGAAATTGAAACAAAAAGGTTCGGCAAGCTAAATCTATCACTCTAATATTGCCATTGAAAAATTTATTGTTTATATTTCGTAAAGGATAAGGGAATGGGCGATGAGAAGGGGGTAAATGTAGATTGCTCATCTCACCCCACTTGGTTGGAACAATAAGGCGGAAATTATTCAATTTACAAAAAAAAACAAAAAAAATAACAGATTGGGATATGGATGTTTTCCTTTTCAATGGCCTGTTATATCCTCCCCTAAATGATACCAGAAAAAGAAAAGCATGGGTCATTGACTTAATCAATATTCTATAGAAATGAAGCCAAGGAGAAGATACTACCAAAAAAAAATAAACCAATGTACCAACTCTGCTGCACCTATTATATTCTCTTGGGTGGGTGGGTAGGGTGAGGTGCCAGCCATTGTACAATTGGATTTTCTTTCTATATAACCGGGACATTTGTTTCATTATAATCATATTTCAATTTTCATCATCAAGCAAGGCTGTTTTTTGATACAACAAAAAGCAAATAACAGGAGTACTTAAACATAAAAAATAATATGTCTAGAATGCTTTTACAACCGAAGTGTCTTACTCATATATGCATTGAAAATATTTTCTCTTGCATACAAAATATTTTCTCTTGCATACAAAATATATGCGACAATAAAACCACCAAAAAAATACTCTTATTGTCACTTATATTTTCAAATTAATTAACGTTACCGTTTCAAATTATTATAGAATTACCTCCTTTCTCCAGGCCATTAAGTAGGGGATACGCTTGAATGATTTCCTTATTGAGGAAGATAATATTCTCTTTTTGGGAGGGGGTAAGGGATTTCTGTTGATAAAATATTCATTTCAGTAATGAAACAGCGCACGAGTTGGAACTAGAGACGGTGCGATGAGCAATTTAATAAGAAAAGGTCATGACCTCAAGCTCTTGTGCATACCGATCAGCGATGATAAATTTTCCTTTGAGATACTGACAAAACAAAAACGTTTGTGAGAAATATGCACTAGCATTAAATAATAACCAAATGCTATATGCGAAGTAGATTTCGTAGCACATCACATTTCGTAGCACATCACATTGAATTGCACGGATTTTAGGCTTTGTTTTCTTTTTCTTGCATTTGGTGGTCCCTAAAGAGGAAAGACGCTCGTGATTTCGTACTTGTTCTTTTGTAATATAAAATTGGGAAGTAACTGGTTGTTAAAGTTGTGCGTGAAATTAAACAAGGAAGAATGAGCTATAATGCAGATACTGATTATTTGTTCAGGTGTTGGAAAATAGTGAACATGAAAATTGAAAATGGTGGTACGATTTTTGCAATCAAAGAAAAAATAATACAGAATTCGCACCCAGTTTGTTTATCGGGCGTGTTTTGCAATACTTATAGAAATTTACGAAACATGATCATCCAGTCAAATTGATCACAGATTTTCCAAATCTATGGAAATAAGCATGGGATTGTATATCCCTTCAATGTTGATACACTTGTTTTGTCTCTTTTGTTTTTTATTTTGCCTGCAAGAATGTTTTTTGTTTTTTGTTTTTTGGATATTCTTGTAAGAGAGCTCAAGTAGGGAAAGGTTATAACTAATTGGTTGGAACTCATACCACCATCACCATATTGATGAAGATAAAAACTTCTTTTGTAAATAATCATAAGTGTGGTTCATTGTTGCAAATTGCCTATACAGTGATTGTGTGGATGCTATACTTTAGACGGGGTGTAGGTTTCTACTACAACAGTAGAGGTTTGGTATTGAACTGGCCACTCTGCAGTATTAATGTAGACAATCAAGAGTAGTAATACTTTTGTCTTCAAAGAAAATGAAAAAGGTTATTGAAGTTACAACTCCGTCGTTCGTGTTTATTATTAGCCGGGGTTGGGGATCAAGCAAATGTACTTGTATAGTGTCCGTTAACAGGCTAAACTAATAATTATATATATATATATTTTTTTTGCTGGCCAAGGCCAAAGTCGTTCTCAAATTGATTCGGCTTTATAATTTGCCCAACATGTTATTGGTTTAAGGTATCTATTGGTAATGTATCATGGCATCCACATTTTTGTGGCAAATGAGGGACACCGGTCGAAGATTTAGATAATATCTGGTAATTGACCATGCATGCCACAATGAGTGGTGACTTTTTGTTTGTTACCAACTCCAACAGCATAAGGATATCGATGGAGCATTTGAAACAAAATGCTATATAACACGCCAAGAAAAAAAAAAGAGTCATTCCCACTTCTCCCACTTCCGCAACTAAAACAACTTTGCAAACAGAAAATAACAAAAGAGAAATTTGCCAAGGTGTGACCCTTGGCAAATAGAGAAAAAACCCGCTACTGCTTTGGTTTCCTCACCTCATTACTGGTGGGTGTTCTGGAACTGGCAAAAGCGCACTTTGTGTGTATGGGGTGCAACAAACTACTATGTGCAGTCATTTATTGTGATTTTCCACCTCATTAAAATGGACAAAGAGCACGCATTGATTTTGTGGTAGTTTTACTTAAGGTTAAACTAAACATCACATAGCCCACTAAATAACCGAAAGGAGCATGAATAAAACTTTTATCCAGGCACAACTTCTAATTCGAAGGGCTTGTTTGCATTTAGAGAACAGCGGCACTCTTATTTAGAAGACAGTAATCGTGAATGGTATCATAATATCTGCTAGGGATAACAGGGTGGGTCGTTCAAAACTATGTTTTAAAAAAAAGGGTGTAGTAGAGGCTCAAGCCAACCTTTCGTTTACAGATGTTTACAGATGTTTACCTTTACACCGCCTCGTTACTGTTTTTATTGGAGGCATTTTAAACAATGTAAGTCTACAAAGCACGTGATTCCAGGGTACTTTTTTTTTTGGCTTACTGCATGGTACTCTTGGATCGTCAGTTATAGGTTTATGATTTAATTCATGTTCATGCCACTCACCGTGTTCCAAATGGCAAATAATCCGTCAACAGAAAACAAAAGTATAAGTGGTTAAAACGAGCGCTGTTACTAAAAATAGCATATACGTAATCTACCACAAATCTAAATACGAACCAATTGTATGCAGTACATCATTCATTCCCAAACAACAAAAAAAAAATTGAAACAACAAAAAAAAAAATTTTTTTTTTTTAATTGCCTCGTAATCAGTTCCCACTTTACCACTTTAAGATTTCCTTACAGTTCCTCCAGTAAGCTTACCACGTCACACCCTACTATCCTTTAGAATAATATATCCCACCTACCCCTTGAAATCACAGAAGCTTTGTTATAACCCTTCACTTATACTTTCCCTGGTCCCACAAGCATAGAGCATACAACCATATATATCTAATTCAACAATGGAAAAACTAACAAATAAGCAACCTAATATAAGACCTACAACACACATACGTGTTGTGTTGTTCACAATATTAGTCGCATTAATAACTATTATAACGATAATGAAGTTGTCTCCATTTTCTGGTTGTAGTCATCATCACCTCCACCAGGCTGAAGCATTCCATACCCCTAGCATTTATGTCAACACAACTGCTCAAAAAATCATAGTTATTGATGACACTGATGATTTAGAAGAATTAAGAAAAGAATTGGCAAGTATCTCTTCCAATTCTTTTCATTCAATTTTAGCTACTTCTCTAGTTAAACGTGCAGATGGTAATAACTCCTCCGCCCCAGGTCAACTGTCATCAAGTCAACTGTCATCAGAGCCTGAAACCAGTATCCAGGAAACTTCTCATGATGAAACTTCTCTGCACCAAACTTCATCAAAAGAAGAAACCGAAGATCACACAAGTTCTTCGGAATTTTTCCCTCCAGAAACTTCCACCGAAGCAGAAGAAACTTCTCATTCCCCATCCGAGAGCCCCAGCGAGCCTCGGGAAACTAGTCACACTTCAACAAGTGAGACTTCTCAAACATCAACAACTTCAACCTCTTCAACAACTACCCTGCCAACGGCCTCAAAACAGGTCACCACTTTTAGTTCGGTCGATAATGGAAAAACCATCGTTGTGACCAAGACTTCAACTATTGCAAATCCTTCTCCAACTGCATCTGATAACAATAAAGAGAGTACAAGCGATAGCGGATTGTCAAACACTAATAAAATCGTGGTTGGAGTAGTTGTGGGAGTCGGTGGATCCATTCTAATTGGGATAATCTCGGTTTTATTCTACTTGAGAAGAAGACATAATCGTGATTACGAAAATAGTGGCTGGACCTTTTGGAGAAAGAGTGAAAAGGTCGGTAGTGATGAGTTCTTTAATGGTGAATTGGGGGTTAGAGATAGAAATATTAATCAAGGCTCTAATTTTTAATCAGAGAATATGTATACAGAGTAAGAACCCCGTTAACATTCAACATGAATGGTTTATTTTTTTGCCTTTTTGTTATTTATCATTATCGAGCCTGTCGCCTCATTCTTGGAATTTAATTCGAGGAATAGAAAGATATGAGTTGCTTTTGAAACCCCCTCGATATAGATGGTATTTTTTTGTTTGTCAATCAACTATAATTGATGGTTTTGTTTTCGTTTATATGTATATGTATATATATATACACACACAATAGTAAGATTCAAGATTTACTTGTGTTGCATTTTCTATATTGTTGTCTTCGTTTAGTTTAATTTAGAGTTTCGTGTTTATGAATATTCTGTTAGATAAACTCTTCGCCTGTGAAAAGCAAGAAGTGTTTACATATGATTTACTAGCCCATATCTCTCATTGGATCTGCTTTGATTATAGATCTCAATATAAAATAAGCAGGCTTTTCTCAATTGAAGAAAATCAGGCTTGGCCAATAACATTTCGGATAGTAGTCCTCTCGAGTTTTATTAAAGTAACAACTACCATATTAACATAATGGGTACAATGAAGCGAGCTTAATTAGAAAGGCACAGGGGTGGCCCTTGATTGCCATGGGGGGGGGGATCAAACAAAATGTACTACCTATGGTGAATGGCAATCAGTGAGCAATCTGCAAAACTATAACCAAATAAAAGTGTCAAAATTCCAAACCCTGTTTCAAATGCATTCGGCCAGTCAAACTGCTGAAAATGTTCCAGAATGCCCACAATCTTCAACTACAGTTGATGGTTGTGGCAAAAAGATTGATGACTACTATGATAGGCGGGGGGGGTCGATCTTCTTTGGTAGCGCCGATTGGTCTGGTTGCTTTAGAAAACGCGTCCCCCCCTCTTTTTTTTTTTATTTTTAATTTTCTTTTTGGTTTAAGAACTTCTTCAGTATCATCTATATAGGTTCTCACAGGGTGGCCAAGAACAATGTCGTACCACCTATATCAACAAATAACAAAAGATGAAAAGTGTACATATAAGCTACTTCAGTTACCGCCCGACTTAGTTGCACAATTAGAAACCATAAATGAGGATGTTTTGCTCAAGTCAAATATAAATTCCCTAGCATTGTGTACCAATGACCAAACTTGGAGATTGAGACAAATGAATCATTCCAATACCGTTTTGTTGTTGAATAATTTGAATATAACTGAAAACCACACCAGTTTACCCAATTCAGATAATAGTCTTCTTGGATTTCAAAACTGTAGTTACGAATATGAACTCACTAAAATGGAAGGTACTATAGATATTTCAGAGGTCTCTAGATATGATGGTAATGAAGTGATAGAAAGTGTATCTATTCAACAATTAATGGATGATTCATTGTGTTCAGAAGCTGAATTTTGGAACATTTGGTACGAAAATTCCGGCTGTGAAATTAATAAAATGGGATATATAATGACGGAGAAGTTGATAACTGATATCTTATATGATTTAATTACATTGTTGATATCACAGGAGATAGATCATAAACAAGAGGTTTCTGTGAAACAATTGGATTCGCTTTTAAGTCCTAATATCAACAAATCCATGATTGATTCAGTTTTACGTCGATTTGCAACCCGGGGAAATTCTGACATGGGATATAAATTAGATCACGATAAGATTGCCCAATGGTTTGGTATAATGGAATTATCAAAGAATGTAAATAAATTAATCACTATCCCGGATTTCCTAATCAGCTGGAAGGGATCCCTTCCACCATTTTATAACGTTGGTTTAGATATTGATGATTTGAAAGGATGGTATGCTAAACCACAAGAAAATCACATACTATTCGTCAATAAAAAATCATTATCAGACACCTTGTCTATAAGATTTAAACAATTATTTGCTATTGACTCGAATTGGGATTATGACTTATTTGTAGCATTCATAAGAGACATTGTCCCAAAAGATAAGAAACTAGACGGAATGATAATTAAATTTGGGAAAAAGAAGAAAATTGGTAAAGATAAATTTGTCGTTTGTCCAAGGTGATGAACATAACCACAGTGGTTAGTATTGACTAAGAATATGTAGCATCAACCAACCAATTAGTTCAAAGATGACTCGCTAGTCATTTCCATACTTTTGGATGGAGAACAATCATACTAAATGACTAACAGAAGAAAAAAAAAAAAATATTCGTTTTTCTAGTTTAGGGAAAATGAAAAAAAAAAAAATTTTTTTTTTTTCTTCTCTCCTTCTCTATTTTATAGAAGAGAAACCTTATAGATTTAGCATAATACCTATGGATAATTCAACATTCGTAATCTCGTTGATAGTAAGTATAAGTTCAATAACCCAATGTCAAGATTATATAATAACAGAATGACTTTTTTTTTTTTTAGAGTGGAGCTTGTGCAGGTACTTCTACTGATCTTGCTTTTTTCCCCATTGATACCATCAAAACCCGTCTTCAAGCCAAAGGAGGATTCTTGGCTAATGGAGGCTATCATGGAATCTATAGGGGGTTGGGGTCATGCGTTGTCGCTCTGGCTCCTTCTGCATCCCTTTTCTTCGTCACTTATGACTCAATGAAAATATATACCAAAGACTATGTATCTTCTCCATCGCAAAGACACATGATATCAGCCTCCTGTGGAGAAATTGCTGCGTGTTTAGTTAGAGTGCCAGCAGAGGTTATCAAGCAACGTGCTCAGGCAGGACACTTGGGACATAAAGGTGTTAACTCAAGTTGGGCCAATTTCTTGTATTTAATCAAGAATACAAATGGCGAAGGGATAATGCGAGGTCTTTATCGTGGGTGGAATACTACAATTATGAGAGAAATCCCATTCACCGTTATCCAATTCCCATTATACGAATGGTTGAAAATGAAATGGATCAAAACCACCCATTTGGATGATAAATTTTCCGTCCTCAAAGGTGCCCTATGTGGATCTATCGCCGGAGGAGTAGCGGCAGCTGTGACCACCCCATTAGATGTTATTAAAACTAGAATTATGTTGCATCAAGAAAGAGTTGGTGTAACTCACTTGGTGAAGACTATCATACAAGAGGAAGGATACAGGCCGTTTTTAAACGGTATAGGACCCAGAACTTGTTGGATAAGTGCTGGTGGGGCAATCTTCTTGGGTTGTTATGAGTTGGTGCATTCCAGCTTGACGCCATATGTAAAACGAGACAAGGCATTACAATAATAACAATAGATTAGGAAAAGGAATATAAATCTCTCGGTAACAAATAAAAAATAATAAAACCACCCCTCGGGGATCGGATCTCAGGGTTGTTTGATTTAAGGAACCTTTGACAGCTTCTGCCTGCATATAGCCCGGCGATTCAAATTTTTTAAAAAAAATCTTTTTTTTTTTATTTTCCTCTTTTGTTCTTTTTTTTTTTTTTTTTTTTTTTGCCCGCCAGGGGATTTCTTTTCTGCTGTTGGATGAGAGTGATTATAAATTGCTTGCATTTATCACTTACTCCTGTCAACACTTTACTCATTGGGGTATTAATCTTAGCACAATAATAAATAATGATGATGATGAGATCTTTAGCATTGAGAACATCCAGACGTTCAACAATTCAAAGTTTGTCGCCAAGAAGCATCGTCAACTCTGGATTTATCCGTAGTTTGGCAACTTCTCCACTTGACAAATTAGCCAGTGAATCTAAAGCAGCGGCATCAACAACTACCATAACGGAAACTTCCAACCCAGAAACAGGTGAACTTCATGTTTCCACTCATATCCCAAGTTCAAGCCATCCACCTAAGGGATCATCAATTTCTTTAAACTCAGCAACCAGAGATCCTTCCAAGTTTGGTACTCGTCCCATCTATCTTGATGTCCAAGCCACAACTCCAACTGACCCAAGAGTTTTAGATAAGATGTTAGAATTCTATACTGGATTGTATGGGAACCCACACTCTTCCACTCATGCCTATGGTTGGGAAACTGATAAGGAAGTTGAAAAGGCTCGTAATTACATTGCCGAGGTTATTAATGCCGACCCCAAGGAAATTATCTTCACCAGTGGTGCTACTGAAAGTAACAATATGGCAATTAAAGGTGTACCAAGATTCTATAAAAAGACCAAGAAACATATCATCACTACTCAAACTGAGCACAAGTGTGTTTTAGATTCAGCTAGACATATGCAAGATGAAGGGTTTGATGTTACTTATTTACCCGTTAATTCTGAAGGGTTAATTAGTTTGGACGATTTAAAGAATGCCATTAGAAAAGATACTGCTTTAGTTTCTGTAATGGCCGTCAATAATGAAATTGGTGTTATTCAACCATTAAAGGAAATTGGTAAGATTTGTCGTGAAAACAAAATCTTCTTCCATACCGATGCTGCTCAAGCATATGGTAAGATTGCCATCGATGTCAATGAAATGAACATTGATTTATTATCCATTTCATCGCATAAGATTTATGGACCAAAAGGTATTGGAGCCTGTTTTGTCAGAAGAAGACCAAGAGTCAGATTAGACCCTATCATTACTGGGGGTGGTCAAGAAAGAGGGTTAAGATCGGGTACTTTGGCTCCACCTTTGGTTGCAGGTTTTGGTGAAGCTGCCAGATTAATGATGGAAGAATCAGAAGTATGTATAATCTATTTGCATTCAACATTATTGTGATTTGAGGGATTAGTGTGAGGATGATTTTTTTTTTTTTGTCAAGAATATAGGGTTGTTCATTTTCTCTTTACCCCTATAGTTTTGACATGTTTTTGATACCCCATTTATTGCAAGGATGTGAATAATTAACCTCATCTAATGATTTTTTGACAAAAAAAAGAAAAAAAGAAAAAGAAAGCAAAGACAATTTACTAACAAACATTAACCTAGTACGACAAACAGCATATCTACAGACTCTCAGAAAAATTAAAGAATGGATTACTTTCAATTGCATCTACCCAATTGAATGGTTCGAAAGAACCTGAGTCCCAATACCCAGGTTGTGTCAACATCTCATTCGCATATATTGAAGGTGAATCATTATTGATGGCACTTAAGGATATTGCATTATCATCGGGTTCAGCATGTACTTCTGCATCATTAGAGCCTTCGTATGTCTTACACGCGTTAGGTGCTGATGACGCATTAGCCCATTCTTCTATCAGATTCGGTGTTGGAAGGTTCACCACTGAAGCTGAAGTAGACTATGTCATTAATGCCATTAATGAACGTGTTGAATTCTTAAGAAAAATGTCTCCATTATGGGAAATGGTCCAGGAAGGTATCGATTTGAATTCTATTGAATGGAGTGGACATTAAATAGGTGTCACTCTTGCTTTAGTGTATTTAAAATGTAATTGTATATATATATATTGTTATTATTAGTAGTAGTAGTAGTATCTGTGTTTGTTAACAGGATCTTTTGAGTCACATCATAGTGGCCGATACCGGAGAGCGGTATGGGGGGGAGGTGGGTGGGAATGAAAAAAAAAATAAAAAAATAAAAATGGTGGTGCCTCCCTTCCTGAAAAATTTCAACATACTTTACTTCTTCTCTTATCTCAACAAACTTCCTTTTCTTCTTTATCAAACCAATTCCAATTATATCACATCGCATCATGTCCAAATCAATTACTAAAACAATTACCGTCTTGCCAGGTGACCACGTTGGTACTGAAATCTGTAACGAAGCCATTAAAGTTCTTCAATCTATTGAAAAACATACTCCCTATCAAAAGATACACTTTGAGTTCAAACACCATTTAATTGGTGGTGCTGCAATTGACGCAACCGGTAGTCCATTGCCTGACGAATCACTTGCTTCGGCAAAAGTATCTGATGCTGTCTTATTGGGTGCTGTGGGTGGACCAAAATGGGGTACAGGTGCTGTTAGACCAGAACAAGGGTTATTGAAGATTAGAAAAGAATTAAACTTATATGCAAATTTAAGACCATGTAATTTCGCCTCGGATGCTTTATTGGAATTATCTCCATTAAAAGCAGAGATTGTTAAAGGTACCGACATGACCATTGTTCGTGAATTAGTTGGAGGTATCTATTTCGGTGAAAGAGAAGAACAAGAAGAAAGCAAAGATAAAGAAACAGCTTGGGATACTGAAAAGTATACCGTGGCGGAGGTATCTAGAATCACAAGAATGGCTGCATTCATGGCCCTTCAGCATAACCCACCATTACCTATCTGGTCCCTTGATAAAGCTAATGTCTTGGCTTCTTCTAGATTGTGGAGAAAAACGGTTGACAAAGTGATTTCCGAAGAATTCCCACAATTGACTGTCCAACATCAATTAATTGATTCAGCAGCTATGATCCTAATCCAAAACCCAACTAAGTTGAACGGTATTGTCATAACTTCAAATATGTTTGGTGACATCATTTCCGATGAAGCTTCAGTCATCCCCGGCTCTCTTGGTTTATTGCCATCTGCTTCCTTGGCTTCATTACCAGATACTAACTCTGCATTTGGTTTATACGAACCTTGTCATGGTTCTGCTCCAGATTTACCAGCAAACAAGGTAAACCCAATTGCTACTATCTTATCTGTGGCTATGATGTTAAGATTGTCTTTAGATTCTCTTCGGGAAGCAGAAGCTTTAGAACAAGCCGTTAAGCAAGTGTTAGATTCAGGAGTTAGAACTGCTGATTTGCGTGGTTCTAGTTCAACTACCGAAGTGGGTAATGCCGTTGCTGAAGCGGTTGCTAACATTTTACAAGCTGCTGCTTAAACAGATGGTATAATCGTATTTATATATTTATATTTATACATACATATATATATATATATATAAACTGGTATCTCTTATTTAGATTAGTTTAATTCAAATTCTCCAAAATTAATTTGACGATTTAAAATTGCTGACAATTGTGCAATTGATTCGTCTCGCATTGCATCGTTAATCGGTTTAGTTTTGGTTTCAATCCGGTCTTCGGTAACCGTGGTTTCACTAGATTGGCTGCCAGAACTAATATTGTATGCCATTAACATTTCTTGGGAATATTCGTCTGGTGAATAGAAATATTCATCTTGACTTTCAGAACTGGTGTAGGTCACCGCACTATTATTGGGATGGAATGGTTGTAATGAAACGGGTTGATTGTTAATATCGGAAAATTCGGTATCTATCAATTTACCCAATTGTTCTGCATACTCTGATGGAGTTATAGATTGAACTGATAATTCTCTGGGAATAACCACTTTATGGACGGGGGGGGTTGGAAGAGTGGATTTTCTTGTGTGGGCAGATTTTATGCCATGGCTTGAAAATATCAGTGAATGACTGGAATCCATTAATCTATGATATTCATTCTGAGAGGCAATACGTTTCTTTAATTTATCAATATCAACATCTCCAAAGAAATCATCTTCTTGAACTGGGTCGAGAGTTCTTTCCGATTTTCCTGAAATTGAAGAAACATTCATCTCCTCTTGCGGGGAAATTGTCTTGATATCATCCTTCAAAGTAGAGTTATCTCTACTCAAACTGACCACTACCCAATTTGACTCGCCATCTTTATAAAAATCTTCAGCTGGCAATTGATTCATATCGAAATTGTAAATGAGGCTACTACCTGGATGGCTATTATTATTATTATTATTATTATTCTGAGTTTCAAAAGTTGGAATTCTCTTAATGGTGCTACTTTTGTTGATGGCAGGTTGAGAAAGGTTGGATACAATCGTTTCCTTTGTTTTAACTTTGATTAGCTCAGCACCTCCACTCACTGGAGTGATGGGTATTTTTTCAGCAGATTCAAGGTTTGATTCAATATCAGTGTAGATTTCTGTGTTCTCGGGGAATGACGTTGATTCTGATGGAAGCGAGTGGTTTGATGTTGCAGACATTAGACCATTAAGTCTTTCTAGGGGCTCAACATCTACTGTTGGTGTGGCGGTGGCGGTGGCGGTGTGTCTAACGGTTTCTTGTTCAGAAACCTTTCTGATATTATTCGCCTGAGAACTGTGTGAATCTACCCGTGGTTGTAATCTAGGTTGTGTAGATAATATATGAGTAAACTCAGTTTTCGTGCCTCTTGGTATAAATGTATTTGAAATGGTTTTGTCTTTATGAACCGTATTCTGAACCTTAATCTTTTCTTTATGATCACTGTGGGTGTGTTTCTTTTTACCTTCATCGTGATGTTTCTTGAATGGCTGCAAAAGTCTCAGTATAAATGATTTCTTTCTTGTCACCTTTGGTTCTGTTTTAACATCTGATTGTGCTGGAAGTTTAAGTTGATCTCGTTCACGGTCTCGTGGTTCTGGTTTTGGATGTGGCCATGGCTGTTGTCTCAATTCGACTTTTGAAGAAATCTTATTCATGTAGACTTCTGGCACCGAGAATAAATCTGAAATCAGTTTAACTGGACCCCTCAACCTTGCTTGTTCTTTTGCCTTCTCCAACAATCTCTTCTCGTCACGTTTGACAAATTCATTGGCGATATATAACAAATCATCACTATTGCCTCCAATTACCGATCTAGTTATCTTATTATAAGTCCTGAAAATACTTTGAATAGTGATAGCGATAGTAGTTTTCAAATAATGGGTAAATTCACTGATTGCAATGGTATCATTTACTTGTTTTCTTTGCACACGATCATAGCCAGTGATTTGTAATTTGTCATTCACTAAAAACGAAGCCAGTAATACTAAGAATAAATTTGGATTTTGTTGAAAATAATATTCAGGAGAATCCATCTCCATATTTAAACATAACATAAATGGTGATTTGCATGTTTCCTTTTCATAAATACTGGCGTCATGAGCAGTGTAGAAGATGGTTAGTTCGTCGTTTATTGACTTGAATAAATGAAATGGAGAACTTTTGTGTAAGATTTTTGCCTTGTTGATTAAGTTGATTATATGTTGCGATTGAAGTTGAATGTTTTGTTGATCAAATCTAATCAAATAATTTCTGGTGAAGTTTCTGATTTTGCTGTTGGAAGATTTGAACCCGTTGATGGCAGTGTTTATAACTCTAATGTGTTCGGCATCATCTAGGCCAGTATAAGAACTAACCGTTATATCATTTATACCAGACCAACAAGTGACCTCCATTGATGGAATTGTCTTCAAACTTGGCAATGGTTTTTCGTTAATCAAAGAATGCATCAAAACGTCACTGACACTCAAGTGTTTGACTTCATTCTTCTTCTCGTTATCATGCAAGTAATAATTTGGATCAGTAATAGTCAAAATCAACAAATGGTCCGAAAAGATAATCATAACATCAATTGTAAACAATGTGTCTGAGCCAGGCTTGCAGTTTTTCAACTCATAAATCCCAACCACTTTTCTAGCTAACCAACCATATTGTAGTTCGGCTGGCCATTTGGTTGCTAATTCGGTCAATATTTTTCCCGTAGGGGTAAAAACTCTTTGCTTGATGTCAATTTTATGGTCATCTTCTGCTGCTCCTCCAAAGGCATCTATAACTTCGATACTTGATTGGAAATATGGCATGATGGTATCATTCTCTTGCTGGATTGATTCTTCTGAAACACTAAAGTTAATTCTTTCGGATTCAATAGTTTGTACTAGTCTGGTGAGAATTAATTTCAATTTTGGTAATTCCAATAATGAGCCAGTAATTACTGAATTTATTGTTCGAACGTTATAGCCCCCCTTGTTGATATTTTCATTTTCAAAAATAGTTTGTCTATTTTTTTGATAGAATTGGTTTAACTTCTTATCTGAATTCTTTAAATTGGCCTCGTGTCTAATGAATGCCTTGTAAAAATAAGGTATCATTATTCCAAGTGCTTTAATGACCTCGGTATAACTTATCTCACGTGCCTTGGTCAATGAATCGTGTAATATACAATTTATTCTGGTGATTTCATCAATCGTAGGGGGGAAAACTTGATTAATTCTAGTTAATCCATTCTTAGATTCAATAACAGCCACTCTTAAAGGGATGATAAAATCCTGCAACAAGTTTACTAATCCAATAGTATAATTGGTCTGTACTTGAATCAATTCATCAATAATTGATTGAATTATAGAAGTTTCGGCAGGAATGGTGGTTGGTTGAGGTGAGATTGGAGCAGAATACGAAATCGACATGGCTTCGGGGGAGTATTCTAAAAGGGGATCAAATAGCTGATCCAACTGTTCTCCCAATAGGTTTACCAACTTATTATTTTGTTCAATTGTCTTTGCCGTGACCTGGGACGACGAATTGTCGTAGATAACGTCTATAACAAACGATTTGATTTCATGAGCCTGTAACAATCCTATATTTAACAATTCTCTACCGAGTTCCTGTGGTGACTTGTGCTTTATTAATGACATAGAATTGGCAAAATTACCAGCATTTATTTCATCCCAATTGGTCAATTCAGGAATTTCCCCTTTATGATTGACCAATTTATTGGAATTTTTCAAGTTACTAATAGCCAACGCTCTTCTCACATTTGATTTTTGATATTTTGGTAACAAGTTTTCACAACTTGGCCAAAAACGCGAACTGAAATCAAGAATCATATTTTCATAATTTGATAATCCAAACTTCGTTATTGACGAAGTACATATTTTATTAGTCTGTTTATTTCGATAGACGATGGTTATAACCTGCTCAAATAATTTGTCATCATAGGCGGTGAAAAAGGTTGCATCAGGAAATATGGCTTCCCATTGAGCAATTGTCATACTCAGCTTGGGTTGTTTCTTTAATCCTGTGTTATCGAAGGTACCATTCAATTGGTTGATTGTTATATGCTTAACATCTGGCTGTTGCTGTTGTTCACTCAACCTCTTGAAGAACTCCTTGTCGTGCTCTCGTGAAGCATATATTGTATAGACACTCATTGATCTTCTTACTTCTGGTGGTAGAGGAGAGCAGAAGAGTAATGATGGTAAAGAAGTAATAATTACTCCATGAAATCAAAACAAAAACAAAAACAAAAAAAACAAAAAAAAATTGCAAATCAATTTTTTTTTTAATATATAAACAAAGGCACGTGATTGTATTACCTATTTAGGAAGGGACTTATGTGCACGCTAGTAAACTCTAATTATCATCCCCACAGAAAGACTAACCAGCAACGATATGTTTTACCTGAACAATCCAAAGCTGAACTATATTATTGGGTATGTCTAAAATGTAACCAATTTAGGATCTTTCGGTACACCATCTTTATCAATATTATTTCTGGCCAATTCTCGTTGCGTGTATTGCAATCTAGCTTTATCAAACGATATCCCCTTGCTCTTCATAATTGATTTGATTTCTTCTTTGGCAGATACCAGCAATCCGTGTCTGGAATCCCCAGATGCTATATTGGTTTGCAAATCAAATGTTCTACTGGTTAAACCTGCTTCGAAATCCTCATCAAACGACGAGGGAATGTGATCGTAATATCCCATCTGAAGTCTTCTTCTGGCTTGATACCTATCATGCATGGCTACAATCTTATGTCTAAAATGGAATAGCAATAATACAATTGCAGCTGCTATAACGAATAGTATTACCCGATGATCATGTACCCAAGATGGCTGAGCCATTGACGGTGCTATTTGATTTCCCATGGAAGGTTTCTCTGGTTGCAGTTTCAGGTGCATCGATTCCTTTTCTGTTGGTGACATCATGGTTTGGTGGACTGTGTGTAGCGCGGTGCAATAAAGTGGTTTCTCCTACTAGGAATGAAAACTTAAGTTTCTTCCCTTCCCTTCCCTTTCCTTTCCTTTCCTCGTGGGAATTTAACAAGGGATTTTTGTGTACTTTTTTTTTTCCGTCCTCCGAAAAACGTGATCAGAGGAAGAAGACAAAAAAAAATTGAACAACCCCCCTTTTATTTTTTTTGCACCCTCACCCACACCCTCACCCACACCCTATTTACATCATTAGTCACAATCGCGGGGATTAAGTACTAGTATTATTACAACACGTATAAAAAGGCAAACGATAATGTATATAAAGAGAAAATGACTTCACAAATAGAAAATAGACCAAAAGCAACAAAACAAAACTAAACTAAGCTGCATTTTAGGCTAATTTAGCATATGTGATTTCGATGTTTCTACCACCATACAAGTAATTGTCCAAGTTTTGAATTGCATTTTCAGCCAATTCAGCCAATTCGAATTTCACCACTGCATTACCACTGGCTCTGCCATTAGAATCAAATTGAATTTCGGCACGGGTAGTTCTGCCTACAGTTTCGAATAATTCATACAAATCATCGTTTTGAGTAGCAAATGGTAAGTTTGAAACATAGATCGTTTCAGATCTTTCACCATTGCCGCTAACACCTTCAGTAAATTCACTGTTCTTTAATGTAGGTCTAGTAGAAGAATATGAAGTGTTTGCAGATGATGAAGAAACTTGTTCTTGACGACTACTGGAGCCTCTATATGAATCACGTTCTGGACGCTCTGCGCGCTCTGCGCGCTGTTGCTGAGGACGACCAGGACGAGTGTCGAGCTTTCTTCCTTCAATCTCATAACCTTGGAACAACTCAACAGCCTTGTCAGCTTCTTCGGGAGTGCTGAATACAACAGTACCAAATCCTCTTGATTTACCCCAAGGATCAAGTCTAACGTCGGCTCTAACAACCTCACCAGCCTCTCTCATCATATCTTTCAATGCCTGCCAATTTATAGAAAACGGTAAGTTACCAACAAAAATTTCACTACCTGGTTTAAATGAGTCACTGCTGGAACTAGGTGGAGCATCATTTCTACCTCTTCTATCGTTATAACTGTCTCTACCTGATCTGTCTCCTCTGGTATCACTTCTATTGTCCCTTCTTGGTGGGTATTCTTCTTTCTTTTCTGGGGGTGGATAGTCTTGTCTCACAAATATTTCACGACCACGGTATTCAAATCTATCAAACTTTTGGATGGCGTCACGAACTTCATCCTTTGAAGTAAACTCTATTGTAGCCATACCTCTGGATCTACCTCTATTGGTAACAATATCAGCCCTGGCTATTTTGAAGTCATTTTTAAAAATTTCTTCAACATCAGTAGAAGTGCAGTCGAATGGAATATTGCCAATGAAAATAGAATTATCATAATTTCTTTCAGTCTTGGAACGATAAGAATCTTCGGTTGTTTCGTGAGAAGCAGTATAATCTCTACCTCGGGCAGAAGAACTGTAGTCTCTGTCACCGCCACGACCGCCACGACCGCCACGACTTCCACGACCACCTCTGTAACCACCTCTTCGGTCACTTCCATAATCTCTTTTACTATCACCACGTCTGTCACTACCGTATCCTCCTCTATCACGCGATGAATATTCGTAATCACGTCGAGACCTACCTGATTCACCAGATGAGGTACTGGTGGCACCACCAGTATCGGTTCTGTCTCTCACGGGTGATCTATCCCTTACTGGAGAACGTGAACGATCCTAAACCAAAGTTAGCATTATGTAAATAAGAAAAATAAAAGAAAGAAGCAACAAATATGTTTCTCCACTACCACGACCAGATATTTCTTTTTGCCCGGTATTTATAGCTATACTCAGCAAAACAGCTCTTGTTGTTGCATCGAAGCAAAAAAAAAAGGGGGGGGGGGAGGGGGGGAGTGGTGTATACAGCAGCGCCTTAAAAGAAAACCAGGTAACGATTTCCCAGCACCAACAACAATACCTCTATCTCTATCTTACATCTCCACTATTAGGAAAGACCGCCACCGCCCATAAGCCCGCAAAATCATTCAATTGTATACCGTCCTTTGCAGGGGAATGGGAATAGCACCTAAGGCCAAAACATGATATTTGTTACCAAAATAAAAGAAAGTGTTTTTTTTTTTTTAACATACTCTTGAATAGTCATCAATGTCCATACCTTCCATTTTTTTTCTAAAAAAAACTCTTTGTTAATGTTATCACTTTATAATGCAACCTGAATGACAATAAAACTTTTTTTTTTCTAACAACCAAACTACCTTGCAATAAGTTGTGGTTTTCTAACACCTCGGTTGAACTAGTGGGGATTCTTTCACCTTGAAGGGTCTCTTTTGACTGTGTGGTGTTCGCCATTTCAAAATTCATGGAAGAAGACAGAAAAAAAAATCGCTTGAAAATTTTCAGATTTTGAACAAAGTACACGAAGGTGTCTAATTCAGACATATCAAAGTATACCACAACTACTACTACTACTACAAGATTGTTACTAATAAATGGTTCATTGGGAAGTCTCTATTATACACTTGTTCTACTTCTCAGGGAATGGTAAGACCAATCGTCTTTCAACTTCTGTTTCTTTGTTGACTTCTTCTTCTCCGTCAAACTTCAATCGTACAATAGAACCATCCTTCTTACTACCTACTACAACAGCGGGATAAAAAGTGGTAGTTTCAGGATATCTTGCCAATACTTTTGATCCATATGCATAGCTTACCAATTTATTGTCCCCATCTTCGTCGCCTTCGTCTTCGTCGCCGCGATCATCTGAAGGTATTAATAAAATCTCTTTATATCCGGCCTTAAAGGTCTGTCCAGGGTTATTGTTTTCATCTGGCTCGGGATCTCGGATTTCAAATTTCATCTCTGTTATCACTTTCACCACCTCACATTGAATCCATTCTTCAGAATGACGATTTTTCAATTTATATGCCACTTCCGATCCGACGTTGATAGGTTCAGAAGGATTATATTTCGAGGTCCAGAATGAACGGCCAACCTTCTTGGTATTTTTTGACCTTGCTTCTCTTCCCGAATTGGTTTTGGAAGGAGTATTTGTTCGTGTTGTACGTTTGTTGGAAACCAGCTCGGTCTTTTTAGCGGCCTGCGCTGCTCTCTTTTGGAGTTGTTCAATTATTGTTTGTAAGTTTTCTTGTGATGTATCGATGAGTCTCTTGGCGGTACCAATATTTGATTTATGGTCGATTAGATCTTGTTGCAATTGGGTGAGTTCAGATGATGATAGGGTCGATAAATTGGTAGCTTGGTATGTGTTATCAAACGAAAGTGATTCGTTGGCATTGCATATATCTTGAAGGGATGTTATCACTATATCCCAGTTGCCTTCCATTTCTTGCGTCATGACGATTGCTGTTCTGGTGGTTTTTTAATGACTAGTTGTTGGTAATGTTGATATTCGAGATCCATATTGTTTTTTTTTTTGGCTGTTTTTTTGGGTGTTTTTATTTTTGGCAGTTTCTTACCATTAGCAATATCAGATCTACCTTTTTTTGACAAGAGCAAACTATGAGATGAACATATCAACCACACTCCACTTCATTTCTAGTCTAATAGACTTAATAAACATAAATAAACAACGTGTATATCATAAGCATCGACATTCAATTCATGGAATATCCTTCGATTATGTAATCCTTTCCATTATGGCATATACCACTTCACTTGTATCTACATTATACTATAGATTCAGCTCGACGGTGATCAACCAATATTCATCTAGGTTTCCCATACATCCAGAAATACTGGTATCCTTTTCTATACTATTTATAGAACTGGGTATATTGATAATGTTCATAATGGTTGCAATACAGATATTAATGTATTATCCAACCAAAATAGAGAACCAGTCTATCAGCGGATTAAACCAAATCATGATGGCCACGATCAGTGTCACGTTTATATATTTAATAAAGGAATGCATTCGGGGTCAAGATATGCTATACCAATTAGATCTAGTTGACTATGTATGGTCGATAAGCAAATTATGTCATATGGTGCGATACACCCCGTTGATAACTATGAACTGGTTTGATGATATTATCTTAGGAATACATCCCAATTGGATACAATTGGCTCTCCTCTCGAATATTGTTGCTATAGGTTCGCGAGTTAGAGTTTGTTCGGAGTTGCCTTGGTGGAATGTGCCAGTAAATTTTGAAAGTTGGTTGGTTATATTCATTCAATCTCTATGTTTGCTAATATTGATATTGCAGAGTTATATATATCAGGTGAAAGATGGCGGCTCATAGGCTATTTCATGTGGAGGAAGGTTTTGCGGGGGGGGGGGGGAAGTTAATCTTTAAGTTAAACTAAGTTTCAACCATTCAAATCTCAACCGTTCGTTGGTAGTATAGAATATCATAAAAGTCAGTAAAACATTGATAATTTAAATAAGATTTATGGTGAATTTAGTTCACTATGAGAGTTTTCCCAAAAAAGAGTTTATTGATTTATAGTGTATTGCGTCAGTGGACCTAAAGGGGTGACAACTGAAGATTGGCATGAGATGGATCTTTCCTTTCCTTTCCCTTCTTCCTTTCCTTTCCTTTCCTTTCCTTTCCTGATCATATTTTACTGTTCCTTAGGTGAGATTTGGTAAGTTTTGTTTTTTAAGGAGTACCCTTTACAGGTCGAGCTCTTACAGACAAAATGACCACACCCAGTGGTGCTGTATTTATAACCAAAAGGTAGAGAGTTCTTGCACCAATTATAAGCAATTTGGCCCAAAAAATCACGTTCATGTCAGGTGCAAGTCATGTGATCGGTGTTGAGGTTTATTTTTAAGTCCGTTTATACGGGGTTCAAAAAAGATATAGTACAAGATCTCTCGACCAAAAGGTCTGTTGTTTCTCTACAAGTACCTTTTATAGTTTTGTATGAAAAGCATGGGAAATGGGAAAATACTTATATTTTGAAAGTTCAATAATTTTGGGATTTCACCAAAGATTTGTAAAAAAAAATTCAACCAAATTTTTGTCGAACATCGTTATTAAAAAAGAGAGAGAGAGAGCAAAAAAAAAAAACAAGCCCGTCTTGGTAGCGTATAGTGGAAACCATAGACAAGACACAATGTACAAACTCTCTTCTCGCATTCACTACCCTTCAGCTGCTGTAAACAAACTTTTTAAATATATTTAAAATGATATGCACTATAATGACTACTAGTTATATATACTTACAACTTTCCCCCTAACAACTTAACAGCTAAATGTACCCCATAGCTAATCCTTCTATCTTCATCAATAGCATACTTGGGTGGTTCTTCTTCCAATTCTGGATATTGTTCTTCAGTACTATCTTTTTTAACTATTACCTCACTATTCACGGGAATAGAGATTAATTTTGGTTGGAAATCATTCAAGTTCAATTCCTTGACATTCTCCATCAAATGATCAATCTCCTGTTTCATCTTCAGTTTCAATTCTGGATCTTTGGTAACAATAATGGCATTACTTTCCAAATCGGAAGAGTACGCCCTTTTGGTATAATTGGAAGATCCAATTACCGTGATGCTTGGCTCATTATCTTCTGGCACAGTGACCCATAATCCCTTGGCATGATACGACCACCCTCCTGGAGTGTTGACTACACCATTCTGCCATTCATATACGGTAATTAAGCTAGATTTACCCAATTGCTTCACTTTTTCTAAGAATCTCTTTGCGAATAATAAATATGCTTCTGGGAGATAGTAAGATACACCGGGGGACTTATAGAAAGAATTAGCTTTTGGAGATGCAGTTATGACTGCACCATGAGCTTGACCATTTAATAAACGTTCTTGAATCTCTGGCAACATATTGAAATATCCTGCAGTAAACCACCATTTAACCTTTGATGAATCCAAATATGCTAAAATTCTTAACACGGCAGGCTTTTCAGTAGAGCAATCTTGTGAATTAGGAAACAAGGGAGTGAATTGAGATACGGGATACACGATTGTATCGTAATTTTCATGATCCAGGAATTCTTCAAATGAAGTAAGGCTATGTTGCTTTAATATTGGTTCTAAAAGATGTGAAGAGTCACTTATGAAACGTTCACGATTCATATGAGGTTCGCATGATTTATTTGATGTTGGCCAGGATAATCTAAACCCTTGCTTTAATTGTTTAGTATTGACAATTTGATAAGACAAAGACGAGATTGCCATATGAATACGATAATAATAATCAGTGATTGATTTATCCTTAAAAAGATAATATCGATCCTGTCTGTCGGTGAAATAATCTTCTGATAAATTAGCTCCCGATAAGATGATTTCATCATCAAATCCATATAATTTCATATGTTGTAAACCCCAACCTTCATTTATACGTTTTGGAGTAACTGATTTGGTAATACCAGCTAAATGTGGGGTATGATACATTCTAATATCGATTCTATGTTTGCCGAACTTCTCAACTAATGGAACCAATAGGTTTGCCGAACATGAATTATGGGGTGCTTCTCTTGTGCCCCTTAATGCATCAGTTAAGATGTATACGTTCAAATCAGGATTGGCGGTTAAAGCATCATCAATACATGTGATCAATTCATGCTGAGATTTCCCAATGTACAATGAAGATAAATAAATCCTATTCTTTGCGGTACCAATCTTTTGTTTAAGAGTGTTGTAAAAGTCAGCTGGTTCAGTCAAGATATCTATGTTGCCCAGTTTCAACAAGAACCGAGGAGCGATTGAGTCTAGTTGTTGAAAAATGGTTTTCAATCTTGGATGGAATGTATTTGCTAGTTCATTTGAGATGGTTGGATTATTGGTTGAGTAGTTTCTGATTGTTGGTTGGTTGTAGTTGTAGTTGTTGTTGTTGATGTTGGTCGCTGATCTGTTGAATAGATAGTTGTAGATTGAAGATATCATATGATGTTGGTGTGCTCTGTGTGTACTAATAGTAGTGGTTCTTATAATACTGTTGAATGCCGATGTCTTAGTTATGATTCTCGTTGATGCCCCATAAAGAATCATTGACGGATGCTTTTTGGATTAGATTTTTAAACTCTGAAAATTTTTCTTATCGAATTTTTTTTCTTTTTTTTTCTTTTTTTTTTTTTTTTGTTTGACGTTTTTTTTTTTGTCGACTTTCGTTTACCACCGTTGACAGAGACCACGATGGTCGCCAGCACGGCATTTCCATGTGGGATGTTGTTGTTGTTGTTGTTGCCTGAAGCAGCAGTAGTATTTTCTACTAACTGATTCTTATGACACTGCAAAAAAAAAAATACTTTAACAGGGTAATGATATTGTGCTGCCAACCGTCTTTCGGTGGTAAACTGAAGCCGGATGGTTGAAAGGTTGTTCAGTTCCGCTGGGTGCAAAAAAAAAAAAAAAAAAAAAAAGAGAGAAACCTTAAAGAGATGTTTGAACCCCATGGCCGATGCAATAGAAAAGACTTACAGGAATGGCACTTCAATATGCTAAAGTTAATGTATAACAACAGGATTGAGGTTCAATTCAGCATATGGACACGTGAACATCGTCACATGAAGGTTGAAATACAAGAGAGGCTTATGGAGTTATTATTTATTCATTGTTATCAACTTAGAGCTATCGGCGTTTGAAAAAAAAAGAACCAGGCATATCACACTTCACCCTACCCTTAACTAACACTACAGTACTCTCCTTTCCTTTATTTTCGCATAAAGTATTTGCTTGCTGTTGTGAAACATGTGTTTCTTTTGCTGACAAAGGTCACTTAAAATTAGTCTGTATTTATCAGCAAGCGAATAGTCCATCTATCTACAAGTATCTATCTATCTATCTACCTATCTATCTACCTATCTACCTATCTAACTCTCACAAACTTTGTTTATGTACACACCCAAACTACCTTGTCTTACCACCTGCTGACTTAATAACCAAAATATCACCATCTTCAACTTCATAGTCTTTACCATGTCTATGTTGTTTACCTGAGGATTTTAACTTGGCTTCATCAAATTTATCCAAATGGCATAAATCATCCCATTTATAGACAATAGTATTGATGAAAGTCTTTTGTAAATCAGTATGGATTAATCCAGCAGCCTCGGGAGCAGTGCTTCCTTCTCTGAGAGTCCATTGTCTAGCTTCAATATCCCCACAAGTATAGAATGAGATTAAATGAAGGACACTTCTCATTTCATCGACAACTTGGGTGATGGCTGTACCTTTCCCGATTGAATTCTGATATTCTTCCAATTCAGTTCCTTCCAACTCAGTTAAGGTAGTTTCATGTTTTGCACTCACGAGAATAACTTCATCGGTTTTACCATTTTCACTAATCCACTCTTTGACACCACTTAGGAACTGATTGGTACCTTTCACGTAGTCCTCTTCATTAACATTTAACAAATACACAGTTGGCTTGGCAGTCAATAAATTTAACGAGTTAATAAAAGCAATCTCTTCGTCTGACATCTCTGCAATATCTAACGCGTTCACCTTCTGTCCGTTCCATAGATGATCACTCAATCTATTTAAGATATCAAACATCATCTCAGTCAAATTCTTATTCACCCCTGGGCGTTTTTCCAATTTCTTACACTTCTCAATCTCACTATCAACAATCTCCAAATCTTTAAGTATAAGTTCATCAGTGACAATCAGTAAATCACGAACCGGATCTACCGTTTGTTCAATATGGGTGATTTCATCATCGACAAACCCTCTCACCACTTGATAAATACCATCCACTTGTCTAATATCGTTCAAGAATTGATTCCCTAACCCTTCTCCTTCAGAAGCTCGTCTGGTCAAACCGGCAATATCCCAAATTGTCAAAGTGGAAGGGATCTGTTTTGAGGAATTGAAAATACGTTGATAGTGGTCCAATTTCGGTGATGAGACACGCGCAAGTGCTTGCGAAGGCTGTATAGTTGCAAAGGGGTAATTGGCAGGGTTTCCAAGTTTGGATTTCGTAAGGGCTTGAAAGAAGGTTGATTTTCCCACATTGGCAAGTCCCACTAGACCAGCTGATAACAGGTTAGAAGGACGACCTAAGTATTTTGGTTTAGATGGTTTGCCATTACTACCGTGTTTCGGTTTGGCAAGGCGGATGGCTGATGTGGTGAATGACCTGAAGGGTACTTTCATCCTGGGTTGTGTTGTTTACTTGCTAGAACCCACAGATGGTTGAGGGTTTAAGAAACGAATAAATTTTTTTTTTTTTCAGTGAGTAGTAGGAGAAGAAGAAGTAGGACGACGAAACAGATCAGAATACCATTCCAAAATGTAACAGTTAAATTTATATTATTATTAAATTGGGGAGTATCTATCTACACATAGGCTAACTACATAGCAAACTTGGACTTCAGTCTTAATTGTTTACCATACTTGTAAAACAAGAATGGCACTGGAATCATGGCAATTCCAAGACACCCAACCAAGGTGGCAGCATACTTAATTTGCATATTAACAAACATTTGAGTGGAGAATAATGGGAAGGCCGCACCAAAGGCAGATCTCAAGAAGGTGTTACCAGCCAATGCAGAAGCCGCCAAGAATAAATAACAATCGATGATATAATTCATACAAGGTAAAAAGATTAACATCAATCCATTTCCGACAAATGCAGCACCAATAGTTGGAACAATCCAATGAATCTTGTCAGGATAATCCCCAGTCCAGCCTAACCAGAAAATACCAATCACAAACGTAAACGATCCAATCATCATAGGTGGCAATCTTTCTTCAGCAACAGGGCGCCCACCATTCTTGGCCATAGCGATGTTATATCTGTTCTCAAAATAGATGATTATAAGCCCACCACTAAATACCCCAATCAACATGGAAAGATAAGGTAATTCAGAAACACCTGGGCTAAAGCCATAGTTTCCTGCGAAAATCAATGGAACGGCGGTAAGGAACATATACAACATACCGTAGATGAAAGCATTGTATAAACTGACCAAGAAGATGATAGGTTCAAGGAATAACATTCTCAAAGGTCTGGCAATATTCTTCTCCACGATTTCTTTAAGGGATAATCTAAGCTCTTCATGAGGAGCATATATTCCCCAATTACCAGTTCTACGACGTAATGTTTCTGCTTTACGTACAAGAATGATAGGATGATGGGTTTCTTCCAAGATGAAAATATTCATTATTAAGGCAACTATACCAATAAGCCCACAGAAATAGGAAGTCCAACGCCAGCCCAAACCAGGGTTTTTCACCGTGAACCCTCCAAGAATGGGAGCTAACATTGGTCCACCAAATAAGATCATAGCAAATATGGAAATAGCAGTTCCTCTGATTTTAGCTGAGAATAAATCACTCATGACAGCTGGGGCGACAACTAAAGGAGCTGCTCCCACGAAACCAGCAAAGAACCTACAGATCATGACAGTCTGGAGGTTTTCAGCAGTAGCTACCGCAAATGTGAAACAAACATAACCTAAACAAGATATCACCATGACAATTTTTCTTCCAAATAATTCAGAAAGTGGACCATAAATGACTGGTCCAGCAGCAAAACCAAACACAAACAATGAAGTACCCAATGCAGCCACACTGATTCCGATATGGTAAATTTCCATGAGGACCAAACTTGACTCTGCAAACATTGCTGATCCCATAGAGACGGAAAGTGCTGCTATACCAACACTACAACAAAACAACATTTTTTTTATAGTGGGATAATTATGAGGATGTGTTGGGTCATCAGGACCATCAAACATGACAGAATAGGGTGCTCTGTCACCTAATAAGGGTGGATATGGCTTATCGCCACCCATAAGAGGTAATGGCTCGTTAATACTTCTAGCTTCGGAAAGAAGTTCCTCAGCACCGGTAATTCTTCTGGATAATGTTCTTGAAAGACCAGCATCTGCTTCGTATTCTGAAAGTTCGTCTCTAAACGAACGAAGTTCATTGTCGTCGTCGTCGTCGTTATTATTATTTCTGGAGCTGGAATCGTTGTTAGTTTCTTTGCCTTGGAGTGCTATTGGTTCTATGTTGTCAACGAGAGTAGGATCATTTCGTTGCTTATGCTCGCTTGAATTAGAACTGTCCGTGTTCGACATGGTCAGATTTACTTTGGATAAGACACCTTCTTCCGATGACATGTTGAGTAACCAAAGTGTTCTAAGAGAGTGTTTCTAAGGGGGGGGAAAGCAGTTACTTTTAAAAAGAAAGAAGAAGAAGAAGAAGAAGAAGAAGAAAAGGCACAACCAGACAAAATTTCGTTGGCCAAGGAAAACAAAGAATAACTGGAAGAAAATTTCTCGGATGAGCAACCCACGGCATCAACAAAAAAATATCGAGTTTACCCGAAGATTAGAAACCGAACTGAACTACAACAATAATGAAAAAAAAACAAACAAAATGGGCATAAATAAACGGTAGGGGATAAACTACAGTACCGATAATCGGGCATAAATTAAACCAGAGGCCGTCCCAGAAAATTATATCTTTGCCGGTTTATCATCGTATACTGTATTGGGTAGCACGGAAATAGACACTAGTACCACCCTCTGTTGGCTTTTTTTTCTTCCGGTACGAGGTATTCCTCGATAATTTCACCACCGGTTCGATCCCAACAGTATGTAAACCAGCGAAGCCCGTTGCTTAGAGAGCTATGGTGATATTTTCTCTATTCTATGGGTGTTTAAATGGGGCAAAAAAAGTAGACCGGATATATTTGTGAAGAATTCAAGTTGATAAACCCGATAATTATTTTTTTTCTTTTTTCTTCGTTTCCCTTTTTTTTTGTTGAGGAGACATTTGTTGTGCTTTCCCAATTAGGAAATATGGGAGTTACAGCCGCCGGAAGTGAGATGGTGGTTAAACGAACGCAAGCAACACAAGTGATTGATATCCCGAAGTTGTTTGATGCCATTTGATATTGGTTACCAAACTAGAGTTAACACCGAAGCATAATAAACCCCGAATTACCATTAATAGCAACAGCAATAGATGCATTAAGCCGGCTGACAAATGTGAAGATCATAAATCCGAATTTGCATAAATTCATTGTTGAATTTTTTTCATTGTTGCATAATTTCACTGTGGTGGCAGGTTCAATTCATTTTTAAGCCAACTTTTTTTTCTTTCTTTCTTCTATCCAACCTAAGATAGCAATTAAACACAAGAGAGCGGAGTTATCATGTAATATATCACAAAGTTGAATATACATTATCTCCAGGTATTTCCCACCAGAACAGAACAGAATAAAAAGATAGAGGCCGAGATTCAAGAATAAGCATATTCTCGGAGTTATAATTTAGAGAACGGAATTATTACTCAGGAGACAAAGTTACACAGCACGATGTCTCCAGATAAAGCCAAAGCAAACCAACAAAGAAGAGTTCAAGATGATGCCAAGTTTTTTCTCTCTCTCTCTCTCTCTGTGTATACTATGTTTCAGAAATTTAATATACGGTCAATGTCGTAAAAAAAAAAAACTAGTGCAATCAAGTCAAGACTGGAACTATGGTTTAGGGAAGAGGTGGTGCTAATGAAGTCGTGGTGACGTCCTTATGAAACATTAGAAGGTATAACCAACTCGAATGTGTCTATATTTTGCAGTTCGATTTTGCAGTTTGAAAGCTTGCAAATTTCAATTTCTTGCTCGACATTGTATGCCAATGTTAGAGTGAACGGGAGTTCTCTCAAAATTTCCGAGATAGACCTTAGAACCAACCGAGCAACCCGACTACTCACGGGCATGCAAGATCACCTAACTCATTCCATGCATCAACCATTGTTTCATAACCCACCGCCTCCGAAACTTGTTTTCCAATAACACAGGCAGACGAAAACACCCCTCTAATCAGAAGTCACAGGCGTCTTCCACAAATAGTAAGCCTTGAAAAAAAAAAACAGTAAAACACAACCACTGCAGTGGTTGTGATTTCGAATTTGAGGGACTTTCTTTAAAGGGACACAACGGTCTAACCCACCACCGTGAAGCGATTTTGTTCCCCACTTTCTGTTTTTAGACTACGTTTTTGGCTTAATAGGAAATACAAAAGAAACCAGCTTTTGTATCTTTGCATGGTCCGTCAGGAGGGCTCACTTCTCGTTACGCCTTGGTTGAGTCTCTGATCTATAGTGTGAGATATGGGCTCTCAATCCAAAATCAAGTGATAAATCAGCCCAAAAAGAAATTCAAATATCGCGTATGTACAAAGTCAAGATGTAATCCCATACTCCTTCGACTGTTTGAACCACCCAATTACCAAACATAAACTCAACCTTTCTGCCCTCCTTTAACAAGCGCAGCCCTTGATGGATAGAGGTAAGAAAATGCCCCAACCACGAGTAAAGCGGGTCTAACTACACCCGGTCTCAAGGCAAAAAAGTTCTGCCTCGGCTAATTTCTTATCCTGGAGGATCATCGTTCACAACCATAAATGGGATATAAAGGGCCCATCCACAACAGGGTCAAAACGGGTACTTTTTTTTTTTTTTTTGGTTTTATCCACTTTGTTAGGTGCATTAAATCGAATATGCGGGTACCTTTGTGTCTCCAATGAATGTATCATCGCTTGTTGTGTTGTAATCATATAACCAACATATAGGGTATTCTAGAACTAGAGCCAGGTTTCGAACTTGAACCGAGAAGGAAGGAAGGAGAAGAGAAGGGAAGAGAAGACAAGGGAAGAGGAGAGAAGAGAATTTCGAATATCTTATTATGCTTTATTACCATATATAGAATTATTACAGATTAGAAGAGCAACTAGGACTCGAAGGGAACCATATGGTTGACTGATGGACAAACCAATGGTACTACTTACGAAAAAGATTTTGTAAACAACATAAAATATCATAACCACCCCATGTACAATCACAAGGTCTTACTTTCACACCATCTATTAGTAAGAAATTAATAATTTAACCCATATGATAAGAGCCTTCCCCAATACGAAACCTTATTTAAGGGAATACATTTGTTCAAGACGCCGAATGCTTCTAAGAAGTATTGGCACCTCATTTCCATTCTCAAGGAATGACGTTGTTTTGATAAACACATTCGCATCTTTCGAGAAGATTAAGTATAAGCACATCACTCATAAACTGAATGATTTGCAAATGACATAATCGAAAGAGGAAAGTTACTTGTCTCATAAACCAGTATCCCCCCCCACTAAATGCCATGGAAAGATCCTCTAGTAAAACTTGTAACTTTTAGGGTCAAACGACAATGTCTCCCTACAAAAAGATGTCGCACCTTCACCAACAACTTAAAAATGTTGGGGAAATGTTTCTGATCTGAAAAATCTCACTGAATGGTCAATACCACCTCCCAAATAGACTACCTCCTAGGAACATGGTGCAATCATTGCTTGATCTTCCATCGGGGCTTATAAACCGGATTATAACCTACCTCCCCCAGCAATCCCTCATTAATCTTGCACTAACAAACTATGAATTCTACCAGCCATGTATGCGTCTACTCTATCGCCACATCGTAATCCAAAGTGATCCACCATTACGCAGTGACCCCCGGGGCCGGGATAGTGATTTCCACGAGGCTGCCAAGACTGTGGTTTATGGATTTATGAATTCTCGAGGCAAGATTATCAAACGTGAGATTCAGATGCAGATGATATTGGCGAGATTGAAGGTGTTGGTTCAAAGTTTGTCGATCAATACGGAGTTGATTGGATATATCGAGGAGGTGTATGTGTTTGACGGCGACTTATTTGTAGAGGAGAAGAAGGAAGAGATGGTGGATGTGATTCAGGAGTTTATCGAGTTGTTAAAAACCGGTGGCGCAGTTAAGCGGTTTTATGTTGGGGATTATAGCATGAGGAAGGAATTGAACATGACTGGGTTGAGACTTGAGTCGATCGTGGTGGATAGTGATGTTGAGTACGAAGAACATGTCGAGGAAATATTGATAGGGGAGAATGTTACTTTGAGCAGATTGGGTAAGTTTGCTCCTAATTTGAAATCGTTGGTGTTGGGAGATGACCGGGTCAAGTATTGGGCTTGGATGAATCATAATTTGCTAAGGCATAAGATTCATATTCCTGCTTTGGAAAGAATCAAAATTGTGTTTAGTTTAGAAGAATGGGAATTGAATCTACAACTTATAGAATTGATAAATTGGAAAACCATTAAAGAACTAGAATTAATAATTGGGTATAAACTGGCCGATGCAACTGATTATGTGATTGATTTTTATAATTTAATCCCCCAGTGTCCTAACTTAGGTAAACTTTCAATAATTCAAGGAGACGTATTCCCCACCCATGCCGTCAATGAAATCTTTGATCTTAACACCTTCAACTTCTTAACCAAAGTGTTAGCGACCTCACCAAATTTAGCATACTTATCAGTGAAGCACAAGCCATTGCCATTGGGAGACTTTCCTGATGGAGTTCAAGGGAATTATTTCAGGAGATGGGAACTCTTTATGGTTGTGTTACCGAAAATCATTAATTCGCATCATTTAGTAGTGGTATTGCCCAATTTATTCCAATCGTTTAGTGGCTATGAACAATACATGAATCATATATTATGGAATGGATGTAAATGTCCATATTGTGAAAAATGTCTTGGACAAATTGATAAATATATGAAGTATCACAAATATTACAATTCTGAATTGAGGAAATATCGAGATTTAAACAGTTCACATTTATTAACTACCATAGCTCAACAATTGAACTTTCGGATGGTGCAGGATGAATTATTGACGCAAATGAATCAATTATCCTTCCCTTTCAAGGGTAAGTTATGGGATTTCCATAGCAATTCTACCGGAAAGAGGTTTAGATGTTATGATATTGAGAATATAGACCAAGAAGAATATGACGATGACACATATACCCCTCGGAATTCAATTGAATGTGAATTCAATGAATCGGTATATTCATACGTCCCAATAAGTATGAGCCATTATTTAGATGGCTTAGTAGAGAAATTAATTAATTTGAAGCGTGGAAATGCAGAAGCAGACCTTGATGAAGAATTGGTAGATGGGGGCGATGTTGGGTTTAGATTAAACATGAGAAAATTGATTATAAATGGGTTTAGTTATACTCTTGATAAAGAGATTAATGGGACTCACTTCTATGAGAATGTTTATGATCTGTTGTACCAATAGGATCGCTCGCACTCCAGTTCAACCTCTTCCTTGGTTGATATGTCATAAGGGTAATTGGATAGGGGGAGAAGGGGGGTCTGAAGAACAACCATTTCAGCCTCGTTTGGCTGATGGGTCCCCTCCCCCCCCAAGTTAGGTGTAGTTGGCGGAGAAGTTTCAGTAATGAAACAGTTACAAAACGACGTTTCAATGGAAATGTCAATAATGGAACAAAAAAAAAACCCTTTAATAAATTTCATTGTATTATTTTTCAATCATAAATTCTTTTTTCTTGTTTGTTTTCGCTTAAAAATAATGTTTAATTTTCCGTCTAACAATGGATAATTATTTTATCTGTGACTAAGAAACACCTTTCAAATCAGAACATTAAAAAATACTGATTGTTGATATAAAACCTGGTCATCGAAGACCACCCTTCCAGACTCATCTCTCTAAAAAGGATACATATACCCTTGGCGGTAGTCATGTTGACTATCTCCTTGTACTAAAACTGACAGAATAAGACCGACGGAAGTGTAAAAACCAAGACGGAAGTACAACCAAGGCTCATGGGACTTATAGGCGAAAGCTTTATTTGTTCATGAAGTAGAATTCATAAATGGTGGGTGTGGGCGGAATGCTGGGATATGTACACATGAATTAGACCTAGCAGAGAAATAACTGTTTCTATCGTGGTTGTTGTGAACCCATGGGACCCCGATTCGTAACTGTCAACAAATAACTGATGATTCTCATGTAAGGTGCCATCCTCGAAATAAATCTATGGCAACTTTAGTCGAACGACATAACTGATGGTGGCGGAGCGATAAGCCCGACGAAGTACCTTTGATATCGTCATATAGTTTGCATATATTATTATTATTAGGGTATTATTATTGATATTTGAATTATTATTATTGATATTGGTATTAAAAGAAATGAGACGATGAGGTCATTTTTCATCTGGGTGAGACCGGCCTTGGAGGATTTTTCTTAGCCCCGACCCCAAGGCCAAAAATTAATCCAAGCACCGGAAAAACAGTGTGGGCAGATACCATTGTCTTTACCAGCATCGGAAGGGGAAGCGGAGGTGGGGGGGGGTGGGGGTTGACCACTGGACGGAGGTCTAGGTCCTAGGTATCAGTGTTGATTGCTATTAGATGATTAAGGGTCAGGTCATGCAAATAAACATGGAAACCCCAAACGAATTACTAGCTACATACTATTACCATATGGACAAATACGAAAAACCGCCTTCTTCTGGTCAGGTCATCATAGCATTCAGTCGGCGGTTGATGGAAAAAGCAATAGACTAATAGACATAATTGTGCATAGCGGGAGAACCTGCGGAAGAGAAATTAGGTCACGGGAGGAATTTTTTCGTCTGATTAGATAAGACGAGTTTACGAACTGAAAGGAGGGATGTAGGGCCTCCCCACCGGGCTGGAGTTTCACTTCTTCTTTAGCTTCCAATTGGCCTGACCACTTCTTTCAGTGTTTCTAGCGGATGCTGCTTGCTGCTACGATTAACTCTACTACCAACAAGGGGAACAAGTAAAGGGCAAGTTGGATTGTGTTGATAATAATGAAAAATAATGCAGGATTATTATTTTTTATTCATAATTTTTCGTTGTTATTTTTTGAACCCTTTTTTTATTATGTTGGAACAATAAAAAAATATTGAAACAATTTCTTGGAATTGAAACAGCAAAATCCGAAGCGCGAAGCTGAGCTGATTTCAGAGATATTATTTATATTTTATATTTTATGCATTAGGTACACTAAATGCATATTGGGCTAAATTCTAGCGTGGGAAGTTATCAAGTTCTCCGAAGTAAGGATTATACAAGCATCAACTGTGATACATACTTACTCACCATTGCTGGCAAGCACCTAGAGAAAAAAATGGATCTGAGCCCCATTCAAAGCAAGACAATTCTAGTCCCTGTCTAATTCATTTCATCCTTAAGCATAGTTTAAACCCAACATGAAATTGAGCATCACTGTTATTTTTTTAGGTCCCAATAACATGTAAATAAAACCATGACCGTTTGAGATATTTTTTAACCTCTTATTACTTTGTTAAGTAAGTATAACCGAAAGCCCCCAGAATTTCCATGCAAGGAGGAGGTTCATACAGGAGGACAATTTCCGATGGCTCCCCGATCCCACATAAACTAAACATTTCGTTTACGAAATGTTGATGTTTAAAGGGGGCAGAAATCCGTGATGGCAGTAGAAGCGGAATCTGATATCCACTCATCTTTATATCGACCTAACTACTTTCCGTCAGAAAATATCCCAACCCTAAAAGAATCAACTAATCAATTGCACTAATTCAGGCTTCAATGGAACATTCGGTATGGAACTCTTTTTATTCCAAAAGAACAATCTTCCCCCCCCCTCCCATTCCTTATCTGTGGGCACGTTACCCCCTTCCCTATGATAAATAATAATTATATTATATAATTATTTGATTATTATTTGATTATTATTTTAGATCCCGGCTTAGTCTATATGCACGATTACTTGAAATTGGCATTCCTTGCTGGAAAGGGTGGCTATATATCCGCCATCATTACATCACCAGTTAGCCGCATGTTTTTTTTTCTATTACAGCATAAATATTATTATTATTATTGGTGCAGCTTTACATCATCATATTCATAATCAGCTGCAATGACATGATCTCATCAACAGTAGGTATTGTCAACAACAACAAGCGTTTACAAATATTCTCATATTATGGGGCTGCAATAAAAATGTAACCAAGATTATCATTTCCCCCTCCGCCTCTTGTATACTGTTTTACCACGCGAAAGAATGTAACCCTACAGAAAGGCGCTTATTGTTGTGTTTACAAGATACACCATATACTAAATTTCACCCACATAAGTTGTTAGCTTGAGTGTAGGCTCGCCACGAGTGTCCTCCCCCCCCCCCTCGACTTGCTGGATAATACAACTAAGCCTGACAAGACCCTCTTTGCCTATTCAATGAGGAAAATGGGTAAGAAAAAGTTGCACAGTTTATCTATGCTGTGGGTGAAGCCCATCCTCACTGAAGAGCGAAGTATTTCAGTAAAAATGAGAGCTTCGCTCCTGTTTCTACTTTATTCCAGAGACGTTCTAACATCTTTATTTACTTTCCTTGCTGAGGTAATTTGAAACTATTTACGAAAGAGCCAATTTGTTTAATCAAAAGTTATAGTATCCTCATAAAGAGCCTCTTTCATGGGTCTTACAGCCAAAGTCTTACTCTCAACGGTTCAGCCAATCACCAACCCCCCCATAGTCTCTTATCAAACCCGGAAGAAAAATACCCAAAATGACATCACCAGTTCCTTCTCCCAGGATTCGCCAGAGTAACATTCATTTTCCAAGAAACTTTTCAAAATCCCCTCCCCCCCTCCTAATCGCCCACAAGCTCTTCTACCTTTCTTGGAACAGTAACCCTTTTCCCAGAATAAACACCTCCCTGTCTCTCTCATTTACTAGGTTTTGGTATTTCTTTCGCAAAGAAAAATTCCTAACCGTCGTAAATGCATCGACATGCACCTATCTGTCAGTGCCAGATTAAAAGAAGATACCCCACATTCGTATTGTTGGTTACATCAGGATATGCTGCTATTTTACTTGTATTTCACTATGTCTAGGTGGGAATGTGCCTAAGACTTGGAATATGTTTAGGGGTTTGGGAGTTTTTTTTTTGCACCAATAGAGACACACAGAGAGAACCTCATGGATTCGCGTTTATTTGGAAAGGTAGCACAAGAAGAATGGAGACAGGTATACGATCAAGGATTATTCCCTAGTAGATTATTATTAAAGACATAAGAGAGAGTCAATTCCTTGGCTCTACTTCAATATATGGGTAAAATATTCTGCAAGGAAATGCAACCTTAGTTTCGTACAATTCCGTCAAAAGATGAAGGTATGCACATGATAATTTTAGACCCCTTTGACGTAAAATACCCCACCCCCCCTGTAAATTGTTGTGTTTAACTTCGAGCAGAAGTGGTACCATGGGGCCTATATGTTGCACGCAACAGTTATAGACAAAAAAAAGTATAGTCATGCAAAAATTGCTCCCAAACTTAACAACGATCTGTAGATCTAAGATCTGTTGTTTTTGTGTCTCCAGTGGAGAATTAAGAAATTCTTCAAGAATACGACCTAGTTTAATCTCTAATGTTTAAACTCTTAATATGCCCAGAAATATACAAATATCCCAATAACAGGCAAAGGAGAATGTTTTGTTGTTGTTGTGAAGGGTCAGCTGATGATGATAGAATAAGATTTTAAGATTTTAAGATTTTAAGATTTTCAGGATTTTCAGGATTTTGTGATACCCAGCACCAAAGTCTGAATAAAATTATGTTGCATTATTTATGATGTTGAACGGTTTTGATACTGGGGCCTTTCCTAGGTCATAAAGATTGGAGTTTTCATCAAAGTTTATGTCACAATGAGATTGGGTTTGACTACTTCCCCTCCCCTCCCTCTTTACCAGGTTGTTTGTTTGTTTATCTATTTTCCTATAACCCCTTTCTCCCTTACTAGCTAAGAAAAGTTATCAGAGGGTTTCTAACTTGGAACTTTGAGATAAGAAATGGTGGAATATACTATCCGCCAAGATTGCCAAGAGTGGTGGTGGTGGGTCTCCAGTTCTCTCACCACCCAAAACTCCAATGCCTCGTCCTCCTTGGTATTTCCTAGTCCATTAGGGGGCGGGAAAGCTTTACTAGACTTTTTGTGTAAAATCTTAAATTTGATCATGACTGGCCCTGGGTTATTCAGTGGCAGAGAAGAATTTTCAATAAAGGGGTTTAGGGTTAATAATACAGCTACCTCTACCCTCTAATGCCATCAAATGACCTTTGTGGCGATACCTGAGCCCATTATTCCACTTGAGAAATATGCTCACATAACACAATTGCCGTTGTTCCAAACTCCAACGGTAGTTAGAATCGCCTTGTATTTCATGTTTGGCGCGCCGATAAAAAAAAAAAATGCAAGGTGTTATGAACCTCTTCATCAGCCATTTTTTTGTTTGTAACATTATCCCCTCTTGTCTCTCCCCGTTAGATCCATTTTCTAAGGGAAAGGAGGCTTTTAGGTTGTCGTTTCATGGTTGTGTTCACCTGTGGTATTACTTCTTGAAGCACCTGACTGGGCCTTTCCTTGTGTAGGCCATACTCTTATGGCATGTTTTTTTGAGCATTGGTATAGAGAGTCTTCTACAAATCAATATTAAACTTAAGACGTTCATTACTTAACTACAAAACGTGCAACCCCAGAAAAAATATCATGTAAAGACCTAAAACACAAACCAGAAAACCAAAAAACATACAAGAATTAAACGTTAAACTTTTTTATACCATTGTTGTTATCATACATACGCCTTGGGACTAAGTTTCCCGTGCGTGGCTGTCATCTTCGAACGTTTATTCTTACCATTGGTATGTGTCTTGTAATGTTGCATACAGTTGTCTTGTCTAGCAAACATAGCGTCACAACTTGGCCAGGGACATACATGTTTTCTTTCCCCAGTATGAATCCTATTATGTCTTGCTAAATGACCAGATGTAGTAAAGGACCTAGAACAGACTTTACATATATGTTTTCTCTTTGGATCCTTGATGGTACTACAACTATCTATTGAATTGGATCGTATTTTATGTTCCGAAGACATCCCAAGTTCATGTTGGGGTGAAGGAGGTTGCTGAACCACCTGATATCCATAGGGAACAGGAGCTGGGGCAATTACATGTTGTGCTGATTGTGGAGCGCCTGGGAAGAAACTATATTGGGCAGGGGGATAAGAATAAGCCGAGTGGGGACTAACCAAGGAAGATGGTTGCTGTGAAACTGCCATCATAGCCAAGGGCGATGTTTGGAGGTTTAGCTTCTCAGGACTTTGTTGTCTGATATATGGGCCAACTGTATAGTTCAGCTGTGGTGGGGAAGGTAATCTACCATAGTTATTATTGTTACCTGACACCACATAGAAGTTGTAAGGAGATGATGATGGGCCAACTGTAGATATTGGAGATGGTAACTGTGATGGCTCCTGTTGTTGCTGTTGCTGTTGCTGTTGCTGTTGCTGTTGCAGTTGCTGTTTAAACTCATGGGGTAATGGAATAGAGGTAAGCAATTCAGTAAAGGAAGGCAATATTGGGTTGTTCACTTTGCTTGCAAAGCGTTGTGGTGGTGTTGATGAAGATGCCTGTTGAACTGTTGAAGTGGTGGGGCAAGTCAGACTAAAAAGCATCATTTGATATATATTATGAAGACAGTGTTATGGAATTGTGTGTGTTTTTCTACTGTAAAAGTGAAAAGTGAAAAGTGGCAGATGATGAAGAAGAAGAAGGAATTGGAACTTGAAAGGTCACAAAAGAAGGAGATTACATGATATTTAAATATTTCTTAATTGTTGAAGGAGAGAGGTTTATTTCATCATTTTATTTTTTAATCCAGCAAGGTTATTTTTTAAGAAACAGAAATGTATTCTTATTTTTTATTTTGAATTATTTTTTGATTTTATGCATTTGTTTTTTTGGTTATTCTCGTTTTCTTTTCTTTTTTAATAATAATGGTACATAAAAAATATTATTATGATTTTCCATGTTCTGGTTAGTACACATTCGCAGTTTATAGTTGAAATCCCTTTTTTTTTTTTAATTTTCGAGTTAAGGTTTATAGAAACCAAATGACACACGTCGGTGCATCTGACGGTGTATTTCAGTAAGGGCACAATACAAATTTAGTAGTAGTAAAACTATTTTTTAATCGAGCTCCAAATCCCACCGGATATGTATAAGGCAACACTCATCTGAGGTCACCATAACAATTATTGTATCTTGGGTATATCAAAATAATAATCATCAATCACTAAAACAAGAATAAAAAAAAAGGGCAAAAAAAAAAAAAACTATCAATGGAAAATTTTATTTAATAATATAATAATTTGGTTACATCTAATAAACACCTGTTTTAAATCTGGATGAAAAAATAATAATAAATTTCAGCCAACCTGGTAACAAGGCAAAAAAAAAAAATTATGATAATCACCAAATGGATCGGTGATGGTTATGATTGCAAAACAATTGACTATAGCAGTAGTAGAGTAATGGATAGTGATAATTGAAAAATCTAAGGGGCTATTAGACTCTACTGAATTGCACCAATTTTCGATTGACAAGTGAACCGTTAACTCATGTCCCGTTGTACCACTTGTGTGATAAATAAGAGAGGGGGTTTTGTTTATCGGTATACGATATATGATAGAATGGGGAATTCACTCTATGAACCTGATCTTTTTAGGAGAAGAGCGTTGTCTATTAAGATATAAAACTAAATTGAAGAGGAAATTCTATGGGGCCTTTTGTAGTTGAGGGAAACGGAAATCCCACCGGAAGAGGGCGATGTAGGAGACTCTCGCAAGGGGTAAAATATGAGTTCGTCTGGGTTAGGAGGTGGTCTACAATTACCAGCATAGGGGGACCTGGGAATAGAATGCTGCTGCGGCTGTTGCAGCCGCAGTTGCAAGGGTAACACCATGAAGGAGGGTAAAGTCCAGATCCAATACGGTATCATCGGAGTGGTCGGTGACGTAAACCGGATGGGAAAGGACAGGGCCAGTAGGAGAAAGATTGAATGAAATGGAAGTAGTGTCGTGCAGCACAACAGCCAGGGGGATATGCTGGAAGCAGAAGAACCAGTATTCCAGGTAGCAAGGGCGGGAGTGTTGTGGGGAAGAATCTGATTCCGATAGTGGTTGGAGGAAGAAGACTGGACTTGGGTACGGTGCAGGGTAACCACGTCTGGAGCTTGAATGGCTGCAAGAGGGGGGGGGGGGG